>WKFP01014362.1:777154-804194 GCA_011057875.1 Pterocles orientalis
TCCTCTGGGAAACCATCAGAGTGGCATTATATGTATGGAGAGTGTGAAAAGCAGGTAGAGGTGGCAGATGTCCCGAATCATTTGCTGAAATTGATTTTCTTATAAAGAGGAAAAAAAAATGTTTTTTGTTAGAAAGGCAGATGTTTTCTGGTCCTGTGGGCATTATTCTCTTTTAAAAAAGAGAATGCGCTTGATGATAAATATGGACAAAAGCATTGAAACCTCAGATTGTTTATTAATGAAGAATATGCATTACTTAAATGGGAGGTTAACATTCAGCTAACTTTCTGAATTTTGAAGTAATCTGTTTGAAATAGGCTTTGTGTTAAAAGTGGTGATTAAATTGCAAAAACTTTGTTTTTAAATAGTTGTAGTCTCTTTAGTGTGGGGTTTTTTTTTCAGGATTAAGTTGTAACCTGCTGCAATCTCTATCCTACTTTAGTAGAAAACCTTTGGAGTAATATTTTTAAATAACTAATTTGCTTTCATTAAACAAAATCTCTAAATTGAGACTTTGAAGAAAGTTAAGTTACTTAGCAGACTTTATCCATGCAAATTCTTATTTACTAAATTAAAAAAGAATGTTGTAATACTTGTTTATTTCCTAGCCTTGTAAAAATATCTTCCCACTTAGCTTTCTATATTAACTGAAAGATTTTGAGGATTAACAAGTACTCAAAAAAAAACAAAACCTAGGGGCTTTAAGCAATAAAATATGTTCAAAATAGAGTTGACTGACAATCTCTGAATTCAAAAGTAATAGAAAAATGTTTTTAAAATCCTTGATAATATTAGTTGTTCATATAGTAAGACTTTTATCTTAATAAAGCATGTTTGAAAAATTAAGTAACACGGCATCTATGTTAATCTCGGTATTTTAGGTACTGTGATGCTGTGCACTTTGAAAGAATTCTATTATGGAAATATTTTCTGGCAAAATAAAGCCCAAAGCAAAAAACCACTTCCATTTAAGAATAATTCACATAATTGTTTTCAACTTAATGGTCTTTATTTCACTATGGAAGAATATTCTTTTGTCACTTACTGTATCTTGATAGGTAGAATTAAAATATCTAAGAACTGCAAATGCTTCTGTACTGGGTGGAAAAATATCATTTTTTTTTTCCCCTAAAGATTTCAGATCTATTTACACAGGTATTTTTTCCTGTTCAGATGGAGAACATGACCATTATCACTCAACAAATCAGTAATTATTAAAAAAAAATCCAACAACAACAAACAAAAACCACACACACACAAAAAAACCCCAAAAGCCCTGAAGAGTCCCAAGTCCCCATTCAGTGCTCAATCTCCTGGTGAAACTTTCTCACTAGAAGTCTGCTACTTAAGGAGGATAGTATTACCTCAATATCCTGTATTCCGAGCTCCTATGTTCTTTAGCAGGTCCAAGACAGTTACCGTTATTTCCTCCAATATATCCCAGTTCAGCTTTGCTGTAAAACAGAAGATTAAATTTTTGTTTGTTCTGGCAGTAATCCTTAGATACAAAATTTGAAAAGTGCTTTAAATTGTGCATGTATTTTATACACTGACTGTGGATTTCTAAATGTGTGGAGATGTAAAGAATAAGTCTGCTTTAAGCATAACAGACTTTCTCTCTTCATATTTTAAATGTATTTTTAAAGTATCATTCTCTGTGACAGCATCCTGATGGCTTTTCTTTTTCTTAATTTGCAGTAACAGAAGCAGAAACTTTGTTCGCAGGTGGTGAAGGCTGGCACTTAGCAGTTCAGTTCCACCTTGAGTGTGCCTATACACTTTTGTATTACTATGAGTATAAAAAAGCTAAACAATGTTTCAATACAGCTAAAGACATAACGAAACTGCAGATTAACCTGACAGGTAAGTCTTGCTTGTACAGTCTATGATGCGAATGGTTAGTTGGACCAAACTAACCTATGATTTGTTGGGGGTTTTTTTATGTATCCAAGTGAAAAAGAACTGTATTTTCTGAAATCCTGACTTTTAACTGGTAAGACTTATTTGCCTTCTAAGAATTAGCATTGTTAGGAAAAGAGAGGAGAAATATGCCATATGGGTATGGGTCTGTGAGCAGCTGTAGTATTATGATGATCCTTCCTCCTCATGTTTCATATCAATTTCTAGGTCTCTCTTATCTCTTCTGTGGGACTCAGAATCATAGAATCATACTAATTTTATGTTTGTTTGCTTGGAGACACTTGGAAGTCTGTGTGATGATTTGATGCAGTCTTTTACCTTTTATGCCACTAGCCTAGATCTACTCTGAGTAAATAGCATTTAAAAGTCACTTACAGGGCTGTTATTATCACAGGAAATAAATAGAAAAGCCAAATTTCTAATAAACAGAAATATCAAAGATTCAATCACTATGGGGACTTTGTCCCTCCAGAACCTATTCTTTGGAGTCTGGCAGATCAGGTTGCTGCACTGGTAACTTCATTTATGATTACATGTATAGATACGGGACTGCTCAGTCTAGCTGATCCTGCTAGGTAATCAGAATGACATAAAATGCACACCTCTGCTGTGTGAGAACTTTTGATTGTGCCTGAGTAGAAATGCAAAACCTTAATATAGTTTTTTCTAAAGATTTATTAGTGGAAAGGACTAAGGAACTGAAACTTGCAGCCTCCTTACCTGTTATGTCACTGTGTGTCACAAGGCTAGCTGTTCCTTTAGATTTAGATGGGAGCCGCAGCTACGCCTCCTAAGTCAGTTTAATATTTTAGTTTAAAACAAAAAACCCCAACCTGAAACCAAAAAGAAATTTTGTGGAACTCCTTGCTCATTTTTTCAAAGGTTTTAAAGATTTTCTTTGAAAAATCTGTAATGAAAATCTTGTGGCATAATGTTTTTTACATACCATTGAACACAATCAATTCATAGTTATCTTCTTAAAACATGGCAATAATGTCCATGTTTTTGTTTGAAGGAATTCTGTGCATTTCAACTGATCCTACCCCTTTTTCATCTGTGCAATATGTACTGTATGTATGACCTGTTCCAGGTGTGGCATGTACTGCAAACTTGATATTATAATGTGGCTTTGTTTAAAACTAAGTTAAATTTTTTCTTGTTTTTTATTAAAAGCATCAGTGCCTGTGATGATACTCATGCTAGAAAAATTTAATTAGAACAAGTAAAATGAAAGTGGCAGGTGGCTATTTGCCGATATTCCTCCCCTTACAGCCACATGTTAGATTTTTTTTTTTCCTTTTAAAGGACATCTTTAGATTTTGAATGACTGATTTCCTTAAATCTAGCCTAGGAAAAACCCTCTTGTTTGGAGGGCAGGAAAAAAGTTTGGATGCAGTAGAGTTAGTTGTACTTTTGATTACTTTACCAAGAGGTTATGCTAGTCACAGAGAGAGGCTGTGGTGGTGTACTCTCTTGGAAAAATGTTGTGAAACTCCTAAAAGTTCTGTGGTTCATCCCTATAAATCTATTAGAATAGTTGTGAAGGATGTCTAACCTGAAGGCAAGTGAACTGAACTGAACATGTGGGAATTGTTGGCATTCTAGACAAGTTCATTTGACATGCATGTTTTGGCTAAATGGAAGGAATGTTACATCATCATAAAAGACTTTGCTTTAATGTAAAAATTCAACCTCTAGCAAAGACATTTTTAAGGCTTTTGGAAGGAATTTCCTTTTTAGGAAAGGATTTTAAGAGGTTTTGCCAACCATTCTTTAATGCTTGTAATCCTTACTAGTTGAACGTTTTATTACAGCATGGAAATGTATGCTGTTCTTAAAGAGAGAATTTAGAACCAGTATTTTCCAAAGTCATTTTAGAAATGTGTGAATAAATCATACTTGTTTTGGTTTGTGTACTTTTTAAAGTCCCATTAATCCAGGTCTGTGCTGTATTCATCATTTATTAAAAAAGCATCCTTCTGTCCCTCACAATGAGTCACAACCATCAATAACCCCACCAAACAATTTCCAGTAGAAGATAAGACTGTGGTCCTTCTTGCATATAAATTTACTAAGATGAAGGGTAGTAATACAGACTAAATTTTAAATCAACAGAACTGGAGGATTAATAATGCTGAACTCTGAGATCTGCATATTGTCTGCCTATTGTTCTCATGCCCAGTAATGCATCCCTGGGAACTTTTAATGTGGAACAGAAAGTAAAGTCTCTGTAGATTCCTTCTCTTTTGTGAGGATATATGCTGGTATAAAGCAAGCAATTTTTCCCCAGTTTAAACATAAGTTATATATATTTTCCAAACAAAAATGATTCTGTTTTGTCCCTGTAATAGCAAGGAATTTTTTGCTAAAAAAAATGAGGTGGGAGGTGGCGTGCATCTCAGAGCATGAACAAATCACAGTTTGTGGATGTTAGAAAGTAAATTTATTGGTAACCAGCATAACTTTGCAAGTGTTTCATTCAGCTGTTTAAGCAGTAAGACATAATAAGAAGTGAATTACAGTATAATGATTTTCAAGTATTATCCAAATTGATAATTGAGTGCTACTCAATTGTATCATTACCCGGTATTTTTCTGTGTGTGTCTCCCTTCTTTGCAGTGTGCCTTGTGATTTGAAGATGATATTTTTAGAACATGCTTCATTCTTCATAAACTCTTAATGCAGCCATTTCCCATTAGAAGGGGTGATTGGCAGGAAAGGAGTTACCACTTTAATTTCTGTCTTCCCTACTGCTCTGTTTCCGCCTCCAGGAAGAAAAGGGGGTGACTGTTATTTCGATGCCTGTTCAAGGCGATTCTTACTGTCAGTGGCATCATCCTCAGGCCTTTGTCACATGAGCAATCATCTCTACCTCAAAGATTTTATGTCCTGCAAAATTTTCAAAATTATAATGAAATTAAGAACTTGATCTAAATTGAGTCTGCGAATCAACAGTGGGTCAGCATTCAGTCCTCTGTTTCTGTTATTTGACTTTCACAGTTTACGTTTCTGAACATTGTATCTTATTAATAATAAGCAAACAAGCCTACAAATTTTATAATTTTTGGCTGCATTTTGTCTCTGGTTGGGCTTCTGTTATTTTAAGTTACTGTCCTGAAATTGTTCTATAGTTTCTCTGATTGCAGCTTGCTAACAGAGGAAGAACAGAAGAATTTTCATTTGCCTAAATGTCTCCATGTTTTCCTTAACTTTTACGAGGCAAATCAAACAATCGTTTGTGGTTTATAGCTAGGGAGTAAGTAGGGAACTGATGAAACTTGATAACTGAGTTTTTAAGAGACACTACGGTGGGTTATGGGGAATTTAGCTAAAAGTGGCTTTGCAAGACCTATCTAGCTGTGCTTGTGTATTTATAATATGTATGTACGTGTATTATAGCTAGCAGTGAGAATGCATGTAGTTCTCTACAAAAACATCAAGCAGTGTTAAACCACTGATAAATTTCATAGATTAATTCTCAATGTGTTTCTCTTTTTATTTTGCTTTTTTTGTGAGCAACTTTCTAATAATTGATGGGATTGCTTGTTTTTAGTGTTCATTAATATAGACTTATTACTTTTCTGTAGGTGCTTTGGGGAAGAGAACACGATTTCAGGAAAAATATGTTGCACAGCTTATTTTGGATGTCCAAAGAACAGATGAATTCCTCCTTCCTCACAGTGAACTAAGTCCAGCTCCAACACCTCTAGAAAACTTAACAATGGTATGTATTTGGGAAGAATTGCTTTAATTTCTTAAAATTAAATTGTTCTGAAGCTTTTCTTGGGTTTCTGCAAGGGAAAAGTGAGTGGTGCCTAGGATAAACTCATAATTTCTGAAAGTTTTTGGAAACAATGTGGGGCAGTCTTTTGCCTTGTATTAAAGAACATAGGGTAAAACAGCATGTGACTGTCTGCAAGACAGATGTGGCTACTCAACTAAAAGCATGTTTGCAGATATGATCTTCTAGGGGTTATGTATTATTTTCTAGTAACTAAGAATGATGGAGTTAAGAGAACAGGTTAGATTTTCAAAATACCCTGCAAGGCATCACAGAAATGCACAGATTCCTAAGGATGGACAGATGTCCTGGGTTAAGCTGAGAAGAAGAACTGAATGGAATGATGCATTGTTCTCAGAGGGTCCTGAACTGGGATATTGTATGACTGTTTTTTCCAGTTATTCACAGCTTTCTGAAGAATTTACCTTTGTAGTCTCTATCTGTTAAGGACTTTAGTTTGGAATAAAGTGATGAAACTGTTTCAATAATGGCAACACTGTTTTAGGCTGTAGGTATAACATGGAGTGAAATATATTATCCTTGTTAATTGAATACTATATTCATATGTGCTTTTAGTGAGCAGACCCAAAGCTGCTACAATAAGTTTAGTGTAGAGTTTGAGAGAGAAAACTGGGATATTTGGAACCTTTAAAAATTAGTCATGCTTACATTATCCACACTTTCTTACTAAAATTTTACTGAATGTATCCTGAAAATAATGCTAGAGAAAGTAAGCATATCTGCTTCTGAAAAGTAAAAATGTGACACTAGAAAGGAGTTGAGAGATTTTGACTACAGGGAGGGAGTTGCATTTTGTGCAAGTCTGAGCAACTGCATCATATATTTCTGTCAGATGTTAGTAGTATTAGTAAAAACATGTGCTGCTTTGAGGAAAACCAGAGGTATTTCAAGTTCAAGACATGTTATTAACATCATGCATGAGTGTCCTGTCACAGGTATTAGACCAGACTTGATTAAGCGGACTCCCCATTCATGTGTGCGTTGAATTACTAATCAAAGAGTTTGGGTTTTTTCCCCCTTTTTCTAGCATGTCTTTATTGATAATGTAGTATCAAAATAGAACTTAATGTAATTTGTCAGTGCTAACTTTGACAGTGAGACCTAGTGTTTCTGTTGCCAGGTTTGCTTTCAAATCTGTCAGCCTTGAGTGTATCTTGAAGTTCTTTTTTAGCTAAAATTGGAGTTCATGCTGTTCTCCATCTGCCCAAAACTACAAACAGCATCATTGCATCTCTGTCTAAGTTTAGACCAGGTGCTTGATGTATCTTGTGTACTTTTGAAAGACTATTCATGGAAAATGTGTAGAAGCTAAGTCTTGAGAGGTGCTGGGAATCTCCACAGAATTAACATATGCATGTGGAAAGCTAAAAGGCCTGTGACCATGCCGCAAAATTATTATGGGGAAATTTTTTCCCCTCTCCAGTGTTCTTATTTTACATCTGCTGTTTGCAGATAAAGGAAAATACTCTATTTGTCTAAAGATAGGAATTGTCCTGCATGAGTGGAAAATTTCCTAAGAGAGTTCTAAACTCTGTCAATATGAATAAAAGCCAGGTTGAGACTGGTCACACCTAACTTTCATCTGTTTTGGTGTGCTCTCTTCTATGGTCTTAAAAGTTCTCACACAGTTGTTATTCAGTAAGGTGACTCAATAAGTTACTTTGCAATTAAGCTGTCAGTAATTTAATTCCAATAAAAACACAGCCAATATAGCAAAGTGACCAATTGTTGAACTGGTACTGGGGCTGATTTCTGGTCAAGCATTTCCCCCTTCCCTCTGGTGATGAGCAGTTATGTTACCTCAGATGGCACAGGAAGGAAATCTGTTTGCTTTTCAAAATAAGTATTGGAGATTGTAAAGTCAAAGCTTTGCTCACGGGTCAGTTTTCTTCAGAATAAATAAATGATCTGAAAGCACACATTCAGTTCAACTGATGATGATGTTTCCATGAAAGGAAAACCTCAGGCTTGAGGTGATGCATAAGGACTCTTGATATGAAGTGGTATGTTAAAAGAGTTTGACTAGTTTTTAAAAATTCAGAGCTGTTTTTATTTTTTTGGGGAATGAGGAATTTATTTTTAAATCTGGGAATGGAAGACAGGCTTTAAAACTCTAGCATACAGTTGCAGTGCAGTTCAGCTGATCAGTTCATAGTGAAGTTAAAGCAATTAGTGCTGTTCATAGAGGCTAGATATTAAAGATTATGTAGACCAGAATCTGGAAATTTTTCACTAATTGCCTTATAAATTAAATTCTAATTTATGTTACATTTAATGAATTGCTATCATTATACTAGTGTAGTGCTCTGTTCTAAGATAATTTTCATCTGGAAGTGGTAGCTAATCTTTGGATATGCTAATATAGTAAGAGAAGAAAATGATGGTATTAAATATGCCTCGAAGAGTTGCGATATCTTCATTATCCCCTGGAAATAAAATAACCTTATTTTCTTCACATTCTCTGTCAAATCACCATTTAGTTTCATTTATATAGTGATAAAATATTGGTGGTGAATACTGATAACCCACTTTGAAGCATTCCTGTTTACTTTTTGCTCTTCTGTGGACCCTCATTTTGACCTTGCCAATGGAAGATGTTCATTGGAAACAGCTCTTACTAGGACATTGAAGGGAAGTGACTAGGAAATTTGAAAACCTGTAAACGTAAATCTATTTTCTCTTTTAAATACATTTTTAAAACTTTTACTGGTAGCTAAAAACCAGTAGTATTTTAATTGGCTTAAAGACAGGGGGATGGGGTGTTTGTTTTGGGGTTTTTTCAGGGGAAGGAGCAATAGAGTTACAGCTGCTTCCTTCTTGCTTGCAGAAAATGAAATCTTTTGTTGTTTCCAAACAAACAAAATCTGTGAACTCAGTAGTTTACACTTTTCAGACACAGACTATATTACTTTCTTCTTCAAGTTAAATGACAGACAATGAACTTCAGCTAGCATACGTGTTTGTAAAAGTTAAACTGATTACTCCTTAAGCGATTTGTTCTAGAGGAAATGTGATGGAAAGTCGCAAGTACTTGTCCAGGAGCAAACCTTTTCAGAATACCCCCTCTTGCCTTTACTAAGGCAAAGTATCTGGAGATGCCTAGCTCAGTGGGGTTTTTTCAGTCTGTTTCTTTAATTTGCAGAACTGCTTAAAAAAAAAAAAAGAGGATGAGCAGTTCCTTGTGTAAGGAATTGAACTGTGTTGGCAGTAGGCATGCTTTACTTACTTGCACTTTGCTGATACTTAATAATAAATCTGTACGTTGCCAGAGGTCCATGGTCGCTAGCCTGAAAAACTGCATGCTAGGGTAGCATTAACTTCATACAGACAAGCTGAAACATATTTTATATAATAGAGGAGGAAACTGTTGATAGTATGAGCAACAATTTGAAAAGGAGAATCCCCTTCAGCCCTCATTTAAGCAGAAAATCAATATTCTGGTAACCTTAAAGTTGCTCTGAATGCTGTTCCTCCTGCAAGACAACCAGTATACTTTTAGCAAAAATGGTTCAGACGATGCTTCCTTCTACTGGCTTAGTCTGTTATTTAGTTATCCTATCATAATCATGGTAAATTACTTTCCATTTTGTCATTTTCTTGTGTTTGTATTACCCTTTTTCAAACAAGTCTATATTTTTTCATATTTTGAAAGCATCAGTTTCTCTGCAACTACTCCTATCTATTTTAAAATATTTTTTTCTCCTCCAACAGAATTATGATTTAAATGATGATACAGTGCTTAATGAGATAAAATTAGCAGATGCTGATCAATACCAGGTACCTGATTTGTGTGCAGAAGAGCTTGCTGTAATCCTTGGAATATGGTATGTTAGTTCATAGTTACATAAAATACTGCATGAATCATTGCTTTAATGAAATAATGAAGTGGTGGGTTGATGGGACATTTTTCCTTCCTTATCATATAGTCTGGCTAAAATGATAAAAGATTCCCGTTATATGTGGATAGCATTTTCAGTTGTCTCAGAGTGGACATTGATATCCAATGCACAATATCAGTGTTTCATTAATTGCTGTATTGTTCTCCTATCCTGGAGAAGCTTCTTGTTCTTTGTGCCTCGGTTTGGCATTAGCTACTATATGTTGATGACACTTGGGCAAATTTTGAAAACATGTTTGAGAGTCTTCGATGGTTGGATTCCTATGATCAGCCAGTTACTTTGTCATATGGGGCTTTTTGCTTGTTCTGTAGCACATGTTCTGATGTTTTTCTCCCTTCTCTTCCCACTCGGCAAAATTTTCAGTTATTTTTCCCCTTCTTGTCCCATAAAGTGCAGTGGAAGTCATTAGTGGAAAGAAGATTGTGTCTCTTCATATGTCCCCTTCTCAGACTGCAGCGTTTCGAAGGGCCAGGCGCTTGCTTGGCTGTGTAGTTGTGGTCAAATGAAGCTGCAAGTCTATGGTTTGGGCTGTGCCCTTTAACCATTCAGCCCATCCACTGTGACCAGGAATTCATGAGTGGAATATGTACTGTGGCTTTGTATTTTATTTATTCCAGAAGTCTTAAACTTGCTTTCTTTTCAAGGCCACATCTAGATCCAGTTTGAGGACAAAAGAGTAGAGTGAACAGAGGGTTGACATACATTCTGGACTCACTCACTTTTAGTCTTTCACACTGACTTAGGCAAAGCCTTCCCTTACTGAGCAGCATTTTCATGTACACTTCATTTTTTAACACAGTATCAACTTATTTTCAGATTATATCATCCCTCCTGCCTCCACCCTTCTGAAGGAAATGTTAATTTGGCTACTGGTCTTTCTTTTTTCTCTCCCTTTTTTTAAATGAAAGGGTAGAATTTTAATTTGACATTGGCTGACTGCTCAGTAGGTTTCTTGACCACAGTATGTCACTTTGAAGCCGCCACTGTCATGCTCTCAATAGTGGCTAGAAACCATCTTGACTGCCTGCTCCGTGTGTTCATTATAATCCAAGTGGTATGAGAGTTTGGTAGGACTCGAGGTGAGAAGCTCATTTGAGAAACTAAAAACAACCAACAAAAAATTTTTTTTCAGTGTTGCTTCCTTGTAAGAATGGTAAATGCCATCAAAGGGATGGGATAATGTTAAGCAACTGAAACTATTTCAGTCACAGATGGAGACAAGATGCGATACCCAGCCATGTTGCAGAATTGTTTGTAGAATGCCAGCTTTGAGAACTGTTCTTCTGAGGGGATTTCGGATGCAATCCCTGTGGCTGAGTGGAGCTCAGGCTTGGATTGCTGGCCATGCCCTTGGTGTCTCTACCAGCTATTGGTATATCAAATTGCAATTAAAGCGTTTAGCATTGGCTTTCAAGGAAAACATACTTCTCAAACCTTAGTTGTAGGAAATTCTTGGCTTTTCTTTCATGCTTGAGGACTTCAGTTTGGTATAGTAGATACCTCATTTTGTAATTAGTAAATTGACTTTAGAATTACTTTAAGTTTCCAAAGCAGTTCTAACTGGGCTTTATTTTAGGTCTAGCACCACCTTAATGGTATCTTTTGTTGACATTGTCAGCAGTGGATGTTTTTTTCTAATGCAAATAAACTTTTAGAGGCTGACTTGGTTTGTTGAAGAAAGGCAGCCTCTAGGTAAAGAAGAAGAGTAAATGTGAGCATTTTTTTCCTGTAGGTTTCACTGTGCTTGCTAGTATTTGTTTTACAGCAAATGTCACAGAAATGCTCCTTAATTCAACTGAGATTTTTGTAGCTAAATAATGTTAACTCAAAATCAGAAACATGCTGAAATGTTTGTGGGTAGCAGAACAAACTGAAAATTGTTACAGCTTTCGGAAAACAATTGCATAGGATGCTATGGAATTACCTGAATACATGTAATGTTTCTCACTGTGAAGTAAGTTTCATTTCAAGCAGGTTACAATGATCAAATGGCTAAACAAAGTACTATTACAGTATCAGTGCAAATATTTTCATCTCTTCCTCCCCAATAACATTTTAAGAGGATATAAAATATTTTAGTTTTGAAATATCTCGTACTAGCTGTCTTTACAAAAATCCAAGCAATCCAAGCAGTATGCTTAAGCCAGCTTGTAAATAACATAATGTTATTGTAAATAACATCATATCCAAATTTTGTAGTGTCTGTATATGAAGAAAGTGGCTAGAGGGTTCTCCAAATCGTCTCATTGCAGGAGTAATGCAGCCTAGAGGAACTATTAGAAGAAATTCCTAGGAGTGCAGCAGCATCACTTGGCTGGGACTCTTGATATTTTGTATGAAAATAACTAGCCATGATGGTATAAAATCAGTTTTATAGTCAAGCCTTAAGACTATGGCCAAAACTTTGTACAGAGCCTCAAACCAAACTTTGAGGTGGATGGAAAAAGATATTAAAGTTCTGATTTAAAAATAAAATTAAAATATTTTTTAAAAAGAATGGGCCAATGTATTATTTAAATAATGTGTTAATATAGTATAAATGCCAAAATGGTGAGAAACTTTGATAGGACTATGTTTCCCTTGTCACTTAAAAATAGCCCAGAAGAGATTGCTGTTAAAATAGATAACAGCAGTTGTGTGTCCGCAGCTTGATTCACCATTTTTTAACAGGGGAAAGCTTTTGGAAATTAGATACAGCTATAGAAAATTCTAAGAAAGTAAAGAGAAATGTCCAACGGCTGGTTATTTCTTAATCTTTTGCTGTCTCTCAAGAATCAAATCGGGTCAAAATAACGTGTTATACTGTAGGTACCTCAGCTCAGCCGAAGACTATGCACCAGTCTTCAGCTGGTAAGGAAGGCATCAGGAAACCTGATTTTACTATACAGTAATACATTAGATAATAATATATTATGCAGTGTATACAGTGAGCTGTAGAAGCAGACTTGGAACAGCTGCATAAGCACTAAATAACATTAGGATTAAAGAATTTTTAAAGAATTACCAAGAATAAGCTTTTGAATCAATTGAGTAATTAGGAAAAAAACCCAATATACATATTGGCAATGGAAACATCCTGGGGAAATTGGGTAGGTGAAAACATTTAACTACTTGAAAATTGAGAATCTAATCTCAGCTGGCTGTCTCTCTAGTCAATGGAGAAATTGCCACCTGCAGAATGTGTTTCATTTCACTTCAGGCCCTTGTTTTACAATGGGTTGAGTCTCTCCCTCCATTTATCTGTATTTTTGCATAGACCCTGAAGGAAGCATAGACAGTTTGCTAGATTAAAGGCCTAAATTTTTGTGATGGGTTTACCGATGGCTCTGTCTCAGCTGAAACTAAGACAATTTTCAATGGTTAAAGTTAGGTTGAGATTTTGTGTGTGTGTGTGTGTGTGTGTGTGTATATATATATATATATATGATTGCCACCTTCTTTGCACTTTATAGCAATGTCATGCTGTGTATTAGAAGTACAAGGCAATGGCAGGTCAACAACTGTTTTCATTTGTTTTTGTAAGAGAGAGCATTCTCTCTTCCAAGTCATTGAGATGGAAAAAGTTGTATTAAACTGACTGTTCTACAGGCCAGAGCTTACACATGTTGTCCTGTGAAAGTAAAAGCTATGAGATAAAATCTTGGACAGCATTAAAGGTGATGAAGGTTTTCTGTTAAATACTTTTTGGCACTCTGGCCCATCTTTACAAACATATCATGTAAGAATAACGTTTTTTTTAACAAGGGTGCCAGACAGTATAGTGATCTCACCATGGTCAGTTTATGGTTGTTTAAAATTGTTTCTACAAAATATATTGCTGTGCACCGGTACATACAGCTGCGTGAAGAGATTCCACTGGGGAAATGAACTTCCTGTCTTGCTATTCAGAATACTCACGTGAAAAAACATTAGTCATTTGAAATGCCTTTGTGAAACTTTGAAAACACTTGTAAAGTGATCAGTTTGTTAGGTTTGGCTCTTTTTCATCCACAAAATTAACATGGCTGGTAAGACTGTCTAGAAATACAGCAAATACTCATAAAAATGCCTATGTGGAAAGTCTGACCTTCTATTCTTCATCATCTATCTCGTGCTGGTTGCTGTAGTTTTAAGGAGTTACCTGAGGAACTTGAATTGCATTGTCTGCACTTGCAGAGAGGTAATGTGCCAGGAAACATAAGGAAGCCAAAACTCAGCAGTTGTCTTCACCCATCTGGCTGCATACTCTGGTTTCAAGAATGGCTGTGAGAAGATACCTCCAGTGAATAACAGGGCAAGCATGTGTTGCTCCCTTCTCCCTAATACTTTCCCAGCCACTAAACAGTGATTTCCTGAGCCTACTCTGGCTTGTTTGCATGGCAGCCCTCAATGGATCTCTCAAATATTTATTATCTTCCGTTGAGGCCACGTGCATTACTTGCATCGGTAGCAAAGGTGACTGTTACCTATTTTGTGCCTGCTGTTCAGAAACCTCCTCCAGGTAGTTTTGGTTGCCAGTAGCTTAGTTTAGTGACTAGTTGGCTCTCTTTTCCTAACAGTTTTGAAAACCTCTGCCATGTTCCTCTTTGGTTAGTCCTAGCCTAATCAGACAGTCTTTTTGTAGAAGTTGTTAAATGTTTATAAGGCATAAAACATCATTATTCATCATAATAAAACAACAGTTGGTCTGGCTGTTTCTGATTTTTTTCCAATACTGAATTACTGCTTTTGAAATGAAAAGTTCAAAACAGAACATACTATTAAGGGGTAGATAAACAAAGGCTTTATGTTATATATTATGTAGTCTTTATGTTATTGATTTGATTACTTTATGTAGTATACCCGAGTATGTTTTTCTCTATTACTTTCCTAATTCTTTACTCACATTTTGATTTGGCTTTTTAACAGCCACATAGTACTGAGCTAATGTTTTCATGCAGCTGCAATTAAACTATTTAGATCTGATTAATCAGATTTTAAAACTGGTTGTAAGCTACTGGCAATTAGCTTTTGCTGATTTACTAGAAAATACCTTTTTTCTGCTGCATAGTAGATCTTACTCTAAGATTGTTTTATCTGTCTAAAGAATGTCTATTTCTGTTTTCTTTTCCTCTTCTATTTCATTCAAGTCCCTAAGACAGGATTCAAGAATGGACAGAAAATACCTTGCAAAGCTGAATGATGTGGTGATTATTAACTTCTCTTCATATTGTTATGATGAGATGTTTCATCATAGATCCTACAGCAACATATTATAAATTCCACTCTGATTTCAGCTCCTTAAATTCTCTGGGTGAAGTGCTTAACTTGTCCTTGAAATCAGAACAAATACAGGGCATAGAAGTGAAATGTTCGTAGAGTACTCTGACAAGAGCTAACACAGTCATTAAAAACACTTAAAACCAAGCCACAATTCTACTCTAGATTCAGATTTAAAATATGGCTTTAAATTTGATTTGATTCAGTATGGAAAAATCATTAAAACAATTTCATTTTTCTCTTATTTTTCAAGGTTTGCATTGCTGTGTTTATGTGTCTTAAAGCATTGTACATGGATGTGGCAGGAATGGAAATTAGAGATGTACTTTATCACTGCTTTGATCTGGAAGAACTGCTTCTATATACTTCAAAAAGCTGTGACAAAAATCTGTCTAGAGTAAGGAGAAGATTAATCCTTTCTCTTCTTGAATCAATATGTCTTTAGCATGCTGAAAAATAAGTTGAATTTTGTCAAAATATAACTGTCCCTTGGTTTACCCTTGCTTTTCAAAAGTTACAAAAGAAGAGGGGAAAAGGGATCTTATCTCTTCATAGAAATAGGAAATTGAATCTCAGAAGTAGGTGCGTTTATGCTTTTGCACTGTCTCAGCCTGCCTGTATTTGGCTGCAGTCCTTTGAACAAAAGCTATTTGCACTGGAGAGTAGAATTTGTTTCAAACTCATTCCTTAATTTCCTGAATGTTTCATCTGTCCTCATTCTTAGACTGTTCTAGTTTGAGGAATACTGGTGATTCCTAAAGAATTTCCATTTTGGAAATGCTGAAGCAGTGCTCTCTAGAGAGAACTTTCTCCTCCTGTGTTTTGGGTTTTTTTACGCTGTTCTTCCATATCATGGGCGTGGAATGTGGAAGAGACTCATGCCGTTAGGAAGGAGCCTTGGCACTCTGCAACACAGATAATAATTCTGTTTCTTTTTGTGGTCATCTAAAATAAAGAGATAAGAGTGCTTAAATGGCATCAGTTTTTCCTATCTTTAGTGCTTTGCTGCTTACTCTTAGAATTATTTTATTATATGTTAATACTTTATCATGTCTTTCCTTTAGAGGAGAAAACAAAACACATGAGGCACTCTGGCCTTTTTTTCACAGTTGGCAGATAGGCAAGTGATAAGGGAAATAACTTAAAAGTAAAAAACAATATAGTAAAAAAATTGTCAAAATGCATTCTTGCTGCACCTTGGTAGAATTTACCCGAAGAAAATCACTGTGATTCACCTTTTCTGTCTTGACCATTTGGGACTGTAAGCAATTGAAGGCAGAGGAGGGTTCTCTACTGAAAAGCAGATTCTTGCTTCATTTGGGATATTCCGTCACTCTGTAAATAAATGAATAAACGGCAAATTACTGTGTTTCTCAGTGTTGAAAAGTATTGGACTCTGTATTGACACCTGGGGTACACTCATAGTTATTGGCTTCCGACTAGACTTTGTACTGCTGCTCCTAACGCTCTGGGCCCACCTGTTCAGCCAGTTTTCAGTCCACCTCAGTCTGCTCATCGGTTTCTTTATGAGGATCTTACTGGAGGCAGTGCTGAAAGCTTTACTGAAGTCCAGGTAGACAATGTCCACTGCTCTCCCCAAATCTACCAAGCCAGTCATTTCATCATAGGAGGTTATCAGGTTAGTCAAGCCTGACATCCCCTTCGTGAATCTGTACCAACCACTCCCTCCACATCTTAGGAAATGGCTTCAAGAAGGATTTGCTTCATATAATTTCCAAGGAGTGAGTTGAGGCTAACCTGGATCCTCCTTCTTGCTGAAGATAAGGAGTGACATTTGCCTTCTGTTAGTCCTCAGGAACCTCTCTTGATCACTATGACCCTTCAAAGGTAATAAAGATTTCAACGGGCAGCCTCTATTCTGTACCTTGTTCTTGTGGTTAGTAACAAGGTTTTAATTGAAGGTATTGACTGTTATTTCTGCAGCAGTAATTGTATCTCGCGTATAAAGAAGAATTAACAAAAGAGCAAGAAAAAAGTTAGATTTGGGCGAAATCTTGTCTCCAAAATAAGACAAGTATGTAAAGTAGGGAGCATAATTTCAATCTGTGACCTGTCATCACAATTAATATATCATCTTTGCAATTTTAACCTATCATTTCAAGCCTGCTACAAAGTTTAAGGAATAGTGTGATGAATTTAAGGTTAGGTATATAGTAATTGTATAGTTTTGGTGATCATTCACACTCTGTGGGATGATTTAGGATATATTTTCATTTGATATATTTCGTTTTCACAGGGAGCTTGAATTGTAGCCTCTTTGCTCTTTGTGCCACTTTGAGGTATCTCTTGTAATGTTAGTGGGCTGTTGTCTAAGGGGAACATCCACCCATGTAGAGTTGCAAGGCCAGTTTCTTTATCATCTCTGTAAACATGTCCAACTGTGAATAAAATAATTTTAATTCTCATCTCTGTGTCTTCTTCTGGTTTTTCCCCTTTGTGTACCACAAGTTAACGGTAAGGCCGGTTAGTGACAGATTGTCCCCCGTGGTTCCTTGAGTGACTAGAAAGAGGGTGTTTGAGATTACCCTTCAGCACTTCTTGGATGTTAGTGGTTTTTTGCTTTGCAGAATCTGTGTTCAATTAGTCATAGAATTTTAACGGAAAACAGACCTCTGTAAAAATAGAGAATGGATTTAAAACTGTTTAGGATTTGTAAAACTGTTATTCCCATAAGCTTAAGCTAAGAAAGACATTTCAATTTAGAATGGTCTTGGAACGGTACTACTGAAATCCCTAAGTGATTCTTTTTTTTTTTTTTTTTTTTTTTTTTTGACTGCTCCTAGGTCTAGGTAGGTCTAGGTCACGTACTATACTCCCATTTGTCATTGTAACGGTTTTCCAGAATGTCCTTTAGATTTCTGTAAGTTTGACAAATGTGTTCTACATAGTGGTATTCTAATTTATTTATTTTCTTTACAGTATAGACTTCCAAAAGAACAACCCAATACACAAATTAACGGAAGAGGAACTTCTGGCTTTTACTTCAGTAAGTGACTTATATGGACTTATTAGTACACTGTTTTCACCTGATATTTAAGTACCAAGCAGTAATGTGTCAATCACAGTCATGAAACTGTTTGTAAGTAAGATTTGTTTTAGCACTCAGTCCTTTTATTAACTTTTTCTTTTTTCAAGAAATTAAAGTAATGCTGAAGTTCAACCGTCATCATGCAGGATAAGGTTGATATCTCAAAATTTAATTTCACCTGAAAACAGGCAGAAAACTTTTGTTGGCGTGTTTGGTTTAGTTTTTATTAACTATATGAATTATGATGTAATATTAAACCATGCATTTTTACAGCAAACTCTTCCTATGGAACTAGTGTTGGAAGTGCTCTTACTTGAAAAGTGTTTAAGTGGAGTTCAAAAGGAATTTCAGCTTTATTTGGTCAGATTTATTCAGTCTGTGTATCAGATGCTCTGCTTAAACATGTTTCTTCCCAGTTCAATGGCTGATTTTCTGCAGAACAATTCTGTAGCTTCCAAAGAAGCCTTGAAAATTCTAACTCAGCAATTTTTCAGTGAAATTTGTGTTTTACTCAAGACGAAACACAATTTGCTTCCTTCCTCAATCTTTTCTGGTTTTGTGTATTTTTTTCAACAGTTGTTTGTATGGGGGGTGGAGGAGGAAAGGCCAGGCGTTGTATTGCCATTTTTGTTTGCTTTCCACAACGTTAGACTCCAGCTTTGGGGCAGTAAAGAGGTCTTGCTCTCCTACCCAGGCCTTGCAGTCTGAGACCTTTTGCTATAGTAGTGCCACCTGAAAGAGTAAATTCTTGTTAAGAGTTTGAAGATAGGATCAGCAAAAATGCCTTTGATTTCAGTTGAGCTAGAATGTTATCACTGGCACTTGTAGTTACGTGAAAGGACTATGGACAGTAATCCTTTCTCATGTTATAGTTTTTGAAGTATTTTGTTTTGAACTACAGTTTTATTTTGCTGTTGGTTTTGTTGGGTTTTTTTAAAGGTGCGAATAGTGAGCAGGAAAAAATTAAAATGTACAAAAAATTAGATTGTCTATTCTCACTTTGTATTGTAGTAATTGAAGTACCCAATAAGGATGTTAAAGAATGATGACCATTAAAGGAGGGGAAAACACTTACAGAAAGAGTAAATATGTTTAAAGTAAGGAAATGCACACATAGAAAAGGCTGGAGGGATGAAAAAAAGTGGTGAACTGAGTACTGCAAGCTTTTTTGAAAAAAAGGTGAAACTATTATGGCATAATATTTTTGCAAAAATGATATTAATGCAAATATATGAAATTTCAAGACATGCATATAATTTCGTTGAAACAAACCCTGCCATTTTTGTTGTTAAAATAATGTATTTTAAATTGAGGGTTTTCTGTGAAAACTCAGAATTTTGCTTCTCATATTTTATTTCCTGTCAAACTACCTGGACTGGTTTTGTATGCTCCCTGCTTCGGTATTCCCACTAACCACCACTGTTTACATAATTCTTGAGTGGAAAAGCAGCCATTATATACCTGAGTCTTTGAAATAACTTCTCCATGTAGTCTATCTTTTTAATATTAAATGGAATAATATTGTGATAACAGAGCATCTTTAACAAGATTGGCCCTACTCCTGTGATGGTGTACTTTGCAGAATCATGAAACTAGGAGTGGGGTTTAGCTGTTACTTGAGTTTTCAAACATTTAAACACACTTCAGGTTTTACAGCAGAGGAGAAAAAGTCAAGGTAGCGCATATACTAGGCGAGAAAGTTAATCAGCTTTACTGTCATCTTCTGTCTGACATTGCTTGACACATCCTATTACTTGTTATCTGAGGTGGGTGAATTCTTCATAATGGTGAGAAAATTAAACTGCATTTTTCTGCCATCTAGTGGCTGATTCCTCAGAAACACAGAACAGCTGATGAACTTGCTCCTTAAATCTTTATTGCAGTGACTGTGGGGAGCTTAAATTTTCATTCGTTTATTTATTTATCTTTCTATAGAGCTTCTAAGGCAGCTGTAGCTTGCTTCACCCTCGTAAGATAGCAGCCCTTGTCAGGATAGATCTCCAGAGAAACAGTGCTGAAAAATCTGTGTAGGCTTCCCTAGGACTTTGTGCTGAGTAGCAAAAAAGGGTCTTGTAGTGACAAATGAGCAGGAATGTAGATCTCACTAGTAGTGCAGAATTCAGTGCACAGCAGTGACTTGAAGTAGCTGATAGCCTAAAAATTGGAGGAAATAATAAATTTCAGTATCAAAATAGTGTTCTTTCATACTTTTTGGTTAATGTTTCCAAGTTGACTGGATATAGGGACACAATTCAATCTTACCATTATTTTCTCTTTTGATCTTGACCTATGCTTCCAAGACACAAACAAAAACAAGTATGAATTGTTCTCTTACCATCCCAAATCTGCTTTCAGTTTCCAGGAAAGGAATCGGGTGTTAGCTTATGTAAGTTCTTTCCAATAAAGGCATCTTCTGTGGAGCTTGCACCTGAGCCTAAAATTGCGGATAGTTACTGCAGAATGTCATGGTAAAATCTCTGAGCTCTTTTGCATCTTAGCTGAGTCACCAAGATAAGCAAATCCATTGCTGTGCTCCCTGGTAGCAGGGATGATCTGTGTGGATGTGAGCACAGCCTTGGTTCTTATGTATATGCTAGCTGAGTAAATAAGCGGCGCTGCAAATGTTATCACTTGTGTTTAAGGTATTTACCAAGCTTTGGTACTACCTAGTGAAACAAGCAAATGAGCACAGTATCAATGCTGCTCTAGTAATTTATTTTGCATCATGTAACTGCTGTGTGTGTGTGCGTGTGTGAGCAGGCATCTTCTCAGCCTACATGTGGATTCCTAAATCTGCAGGCTGGTTAGATGGTTGTCATGCATTCATCTGATCTCTGCTGAAATTTATGTTTCTTGAAGAAAGGAGGGCATGTCGAGATATCTTAGGAAACCTGAGAAATTGTAAGGCATTTTTAATAGATCAGTGAATCATCAAGAAATCCTCTTTCTTTGGACATTGCAAAACAAAAGCCTGTGACATGCAGTTTCTCTTGAGCAGAGAAAATCGAGCTCCAGGTAGCATGACAGGGAAAGGATGATCAAAGTGAGCTCAAGTAGATGGTGTGGTCCTGCCTCATACTAGCTGTAGTTTGGCAAACAGGCATTCTAAACTCCCTTTTGTATCTGTAGGAGTTGGAAAATTACTAGACCTGTAAGATATATAGATATATTTTAAACAATAGTTTAGCTTACAATCCTAAAAATAACACTATTAAGTCACTGTTAGTCACTGCTTGGTGACTGCAGTCGAATACAAAAGGATTGCTGCTTTTCATTTACTGAAGTCGCTTCAGAATAGTTGCCATTGCCCTTAAAGTGCTGGCTTCTGTAACTAGGAATTCCTTTCAGTATTTCTAATTCTTGAAGCAAGGTGTGGGGGGTGTATCAAATCCTGTGTACTTGTGTATATAGTCTCATTAGCTGGGGTAGCTCCTCTTGGTACAATGATTTGGACTTCAGTGCTTGAGGCGTTCTAGTGAAATCCGTTCACCTATCATCAGCATAATATTTCAACTTTCAAGCTGTTAATGTATAGCTGAAATTACATATATTTGATTTTCTTTTTTTCTGCTTGTAGTTAAATTGTTGATTTGATGTCCTTACATAAGAAGTAATGTAGCTTACATACACTTAATAGTAAACACAAAGTTAAACATTTTATTTTAAGGGGAATTAAATTTTTTTATGCATAATGGTTTAGGGAGACAGTTATAATGTTTTTAATCAATTGTCTTGTGGTACGTCATTTTCAAGAGAGGAAGAGAGGGGCAGCAAACCAATAGTGAAATCTAGTGCTTCTCTGTTAGAATTACTGGTTTCTTCCTTATGGTAAACTTTTTTTCGCCGGAACTTTCTGTATAGGAAGTATACAATGGAAGAAACGAAAGAAGTAGCTCAGTACTGCTTTCACATTGAGGCTTGGTAGTTTACTTTACTCCCAGCTCCCCAAGTTAGTTTTACAATGCCTAAATATGCTTCCTTGTCCCATCAGGAATTTCAATGGGTTGTTTTTAATGTAAAAGTACAGATGTGAAGTGTACTGGGTTTTATATCAGGCGGTAGTTTTTCCCTAGAAATTCACAAGTACGTCGCTGATCTCTGTGTATCAGTGGCCCAAATACTTCTTAGAAAAAAAAAATCCTTTTTGTAAATGTGCAAAAGTAGCGTCTTAAAATCACTTCTATTAAATATTTGCTGTTTGCATTATTTTGAATAAGTTGTGCAATTAAGACAATATAAGACAAAGAAGAGATTAAATGAACAACCCTGTTATATAAATGTACATGATATTTCAGTATATTTTAAAATTTTTTAAAATTATTTTTCAAGCTTTGTAAAATACGTCTGTCATGTGAACATAAACTTTAGAACAGGAAACTAAAAAGTATTTCTGAAATGTAAAAGAGTTCCAGGAACATATAAAAGCTCTATATAAGAACCGGTAAATCTTTTCTGTTTTAATTTTAAGATTATGCAGTTCTTGCAGGGAAATAGGGGAAGGATTAAATACCTGATGGTGTTGCATTTTTCTCTTACAAAGGAGAAAAATTTAAACAAACAAACACTAATAAGATTACACTCTGCAATCCAAGTTGTTACAGCTTTATAGAAAGCTTATGCTATAGCTTATAGTTTACATACTGGGGAGGCAATTTAGTGTTTCATAGTCTGATATGACACTCCAACAGAATCCAGTCCAGGATTAAGGAGCTGCAGCTGGTCCTTACCATTATCCCTTCCATCTGGCCCAGCCTTTGCTTTGTCTGGGAGAAATGGGCTTTGTGGTAAATGTGATGAGCACTTAGCCCAGTGTAAGAGAATATTCCTTTTTTTTTCCCTTATTAGCATGTTATGATCAAGGGACCTTGAGTGGTGGCAACGGTATTAACCTATAGGGGACTGAGGCGCGAAAGCAAACACAAACTGTGGAAGAGAAGCCTTTTGGTTTGTGCTTCCCACACCTTAGCCCCAGGTTTTTATCCTTTGGAATCCATAGAAGATGAGAAGGGAGACAAAAGGGACTGTGGAAAATTTAGTTGCGTCGTTTTATAGTACTCCTGAGATTTCTATAATTTATGGAGAGTAGAGCAGTTGGTTTCTTTATTAAGTGGTGAAAAGGGGGAAAAGGAAATATGGGAAGCTCTTCTGTCTGTGGACACTTTGAACAGGTGAGGATATCTTTCTTAAAGAGGAAAAAACAAAGTGTAATAGCTTTTATTGTGCTCAGAGTACAAAACTTAAAAATTCTTCACCATATTCTAACAAGAATATCTGATCATTCTGGAATTGTTCCAGTAATGCCATGATGAATGCCAAGGTCTGATCAAGGACTTGGAGAGTGCGGAGGGAGTCTGTGACAATCCAAGGAATACTGTGTATTCTGAAGGTGGACCAGAAGGGAATGCTTCATGTCTTTTGTTTTTCCACTGTAGGCTACTGATTCCATAAGAGACTGTTTTTCCAAAGGAATTAGAGAATGGTTAGGCAGATCTTTTTTTTTTTTTCTCCCCAGAGGTGGGTACTTATTGCATGTAATAGTGATATTGTATGGTGCCGTTGAAAATCACTGCAGAGTTACAGGGTACGTTTTATTGAGAGTGTGAGCGTATATATGTATATGAATGCTTGTTCTGCTTTTCACTGCAGGAAGTGGGCTTTGGGAGGAGGGAGTGGAGGGTGGAAATAGCAATGCTTTGGTTTTTCTCATCTTTTGTATGGCATTTGTGATATTAATGTGAAACTAGGGAGCAATCAAATCACTGCATATGATATTTTTAATGTTAAGCCTTCCTATCAAAATCTCTATAAAACTAACATGCCAATTTGGTTTCTAAAGAGAAGTTGTTTATATAGCTTAAACGCAGCGCATTTTTCTCTGCTGAGAAAATGGCTGCAGTTTTCTTTGTTTTATAACCAGCAAGAGTATTGAAAAGCTCATTAATAGTGCCATGTCTCTCTACTGCTGTAACTTTCGTGGCTTTATAAAAAGTCTGTTTCACTTCTTTTCTAAGCGATGTTGCCCATTTTGAGTAGCCTCTGTGGTTAGAAGATTGTAACACTGCAAAGACTTTCCCTCAGCAAAGCCCTGCTAGTACTAGTAAGACTTTTTTAAGTAAATTCAAAGCTATTCTGTTCTGGTTTTTTTCTTTCTTTCTTTCTTCTAAGCACTTTTATTCAAAAGTCTGAATCATTTCCCAGGAATGTCAGAATCTAAACACTTGCTGCTAATTTAATGCATGTATGCTTTCTGGCCCATCACACGTTCCTGGGAAATCAGATTGAGTATAGATAGCGAAAGAGAAGCTGCCTCTTGCTGCTGGAGTATCATGTGCAAAGACTCAGCTAGATTCCTTGGAAGCTTATTCGTAAAGTGTCTGGTACTGATGTTAACAACATATTGTGGATAGGAAGTTAGCCTAGTGTTGTCAGTTACTTGTGCTGCTGTTGTGTTGTGTGTGTTGAGATGTTTGAGGGTAAAGTAACCGGGCGCTGTAGTACATGTGTTGCAGGACGGGGGGGAACCTTGCATTCCATTCCAAAACTGGGATTAAGTAACAGTCTGTTTGAAGTTATTTTACAAAATATCAGATTGCAACATAACTGGCACTTTTATCCCTTTTAACTTTGTTCTCCTCTGTGGTCTACATTCTTCCCTGAGTCCATGGGATCCACAGCTCTGCTTGCATCATATCTTAGAGGAGATGATTCCTGATTTATCGTGTGCCTTTCTGGGCAGGAGGAAATTTGGGATAGCTTTGCCTTTCTAGAATAGTCTGCTCTTTCGTATAATCTGTCCAGAATTACTCAAGCAATAGATTTTAATGGTCTCACTGAAACCACAGTGGTAAGAGAACGTGAAAATCATGTTTAAATATTAATAGCTTATTTGCTTGTCTAAGGATTTGAGAAGTTAAGCAGGCAAATTTGATGACAGTTAGTAACATTTTTTCCCACAGCAGCCTTTCTTCTCTCCCTCCTCCTTCTTCTTTATCTATCAGCAGCTCACTTATTTTTTTCTAGCAACCTCTTTGACAGCCAGTTGACATGTTGCAGGCTTCTCTTCCCCCTCTCCTGTCCTTCACCAGTTATAACTATTATAATTTACTTCAGCAAGGAAGATTTCATTGCAACAAGAAGATGAAATTAAGCTCCCTATTCAAGAAAATGGTGTCTGAGGTGTCATCTGAAGGAAATACAACATTCTCACTACTCTGGGCCATGCTTAATATTCCCTTTTTGAAAATATTCTGATGATCAATTCATATGTTATCAGTACTACCAGTCACCTTTTTTAAAAATTATTTATATTCTATCGATCTGCCTCTTTGGCTGGGGAGGGAGCAGATGAACTAAACAAGGGGTAAATCCAAGTCTCTCTTTTTTTACTTGTATTTACAGAATGCTTGAATTCTAGCAGCGATCATGTACCTAAACAGTACATTATGATTGAAGGGGGGAAGAAAAGCACATATTCTTGCCAGCGGACACCATCACTCAGCTTTTCTTTTTCTTCCACAAATACATTTTTACTGGGGTAACTTACATACTGATAAGCAAAGTGTTATTTTTGAATAATTACTTACAGCATCAAATATGCAGTAAAATTTCACAAGGTAATTTGTATGAAGTGTTTGTGACCCTTATGAAAACTAGTTTCCGGTTGTGCAAATACATGAATAGGAAAGGTTCACCTTCTGTTTGTGAAGGTTAACACCCTGCATCAGGAAATAGAAACAGTGACAGCTACTTTAGTGAAATGTTCATGCAATGTCATAATATCATAAATGAGTCTCATGATTACTGTGAGAAAATTCAAGGCTTTTTTTTATCTGTGTATAATTTATATGCTTAGCATATATGATACTACAGTATGGCATAAATACTTCCGACTTGTTTGGATTGGCTGCATTAATCATGGTAACTAGAGCTGTTAGTTATGAAGACTATTCAAATAAATGCCAATAAAACATTTAAAAGCATCATGTTCTATTTCTTTCAATTTGCAAAAATGTTTAAAAAATATTTAAAATATTTAATCTCTTTCTATTTGTGAAGCTGAGATTTGAGACCTTTTCTGAACTGAAATAAAAATCATGACACTAGATACTAGTTGGTGTATTTTGACATATTTGAGAAGTTTTTACTGCCTTGTCTATATTACCCTTAAGCATGTCTTGCATTAATTAAATTGGAGCTTGGGCTTTTTTTTCTTGAAAGACTTCATGTCTTGTGTCAGCTAGATTTTTCTACAGTACATTTGTCAGAATATGTTGGCCAACACATTCTACAATGACTTCTATCTAGTCTAGACAAAAGATGAGAGAGAAAATAACTTTTACAGATATCTATAAATAGACTGTGAAAGATTTTTTCTGTGCTGTAAAATGACATTTTTATTTTAAAAATAAAACACTCCGAGAGGAACAGCATATGCATTTGCATTCCCCCGAATGAGCATCACACCTGTTTTGTTTTTTATCATTGGCTAAAACTGAGTATGTCTTTTTTGCTTTTTAGTTTAATATATGTTGGTGAAACCCTTTTGGTTTTAGAATAAAGGAAGGAAATACATTTAGAAAATTGTTTTTATTTTGCTTTGAAGATCTTGCATGGTTTGAAGCTGTTTAATAGTTTAGTAATATTCAGAAAGCAAGCAGGTCATTTAGTTGCTGGAATAAGGCCGTATTTCTCATCCTACAGCTTATTGTGTAAGGATGGCAGTGTGTGTATTTGTTTGTCTGTGTATTCTGTATCTTTTCCTTATCCAATGGTAGGCAAATGTTTGTTTATGTGTGTTTGAATCTCTAACAGAGCTGGGAAAATACAAAACTTGGAGGTGTGTAACTAAAAAGATTGCCTCTTCTGAAATGGAGTCCCCCAGGGTTCAGTACTGGGACCAGTGCAATTCAATTCATCAACGACTTGGATGAGGGAATAGAGTGCACCCTCAGCAAGTTTGCTGATGATACGAAACTGGGAGGAGTGGCTGACACGCCAGAAGGCTGTGCTTCCATCCAGCGAGACCTAGACAGGCTGGAGATTTGGGCGGGGAAAAATTTCATGCAATTTAACAAGAGCAAGTGTAGAGTCTTGCATCTGGGCAAGAACAACACCAGGTTCCAGTATAAGTTG
>WKFP01014362.1:804256-846473 GCA_011057875.1 Pterocles orientalis
GTTCAAGCTGGAACATAGGAGGTTCCACTTGAATATGAGAAAAAACTTCTTTACAGTGAGGGTGACAGAGCACTGGAACAGGCTGCCCAGAGAGGTTGTGGAGTCTCCTTCTCTGGAGACATTCAAAGCCCGCCTGGATGCGTTCCTGTGCGATCTGATCTAGGTGTTCCTGCTCCGGCAGGGGGATTGGACTAGATGATCTTTCGTGGTCCCTTCCAATCTCTAACATTCTGTGATTCTGTTTGTCTAAGGAAAATGTCTTGTAGCTTCAGACTAGCCACAAGGAAGAAATTCTTTACGAAGAGGGTGGTGAAACACTGGAAAAGGTTGCCTGGAGAGGTGGTAGATCCCCCATCACTGGAAATGTTCAAGGTCAGGTTGGACGGGACTCTGAGCAGCTTGATCTAGTTGAAGATGTCCCTCCTCATTGCAGGGGGGTTGGACTAGTTGACCTTTAGAGGTCCCTTCCAACTCAAAACTATTCTATGATTCTTCATCCAGTTTTCACACTTATTTTAATAACTGCTGTTGTTCATGTGCATAATACAACTGGACAGGTTCCAGACAGTTGTGTTTGAACCTTAATCCATTACAGCTCTTGTTTTTATCTTCTTTCAAGTGTAAACACATCCCAGACATTACCTTTCGTCTCTGATAAATATATTCAGAGTATAGCTTCTCTCTACATAACTCGTCTGATCTAAGAATGTTACTCACTTCTGCCCACAAAGACAGGATTTTCTTTCATGCTCCCCAGCAGTGTCTCACTCATTTCTTTTCAGTATTAGTCACTCGTGCCTATGTCAGGTTCCCTTTTTGTTTATTCATCCATGACATATTCCCCTCAACCCTCCTTTGTCACCTCTCGCCTCTGGTTTATCTGACTTTCATTCTTGTTCCTATCTTCCCTAATTCCTTTGTTTCTCATGTATTTATGACTCTTTTTATTCCTTTCCTTCGTGTTTTCAGCCTCCAAAAGGAAGGTGGCTGCAGCTTTGTTTTGCTCCTGGAAACTAAACTTTTGTGCTTAAGTTTTAACGCCAGGCTGCTGATGACCTCCAGCAGCCTGATCCTGTTGCATGTAATGGGAACAGTAGCTCTTGAAGAGACAAAATACTTTAACTGGTGAAGTCAGGAACTGGAAGAAATCAGAAATCAAGTATTTTTTAATAGGCATCGAGACTTGTTAATATGCTCTTTCCTGAGAAACTGCTGAGGCTGTCCGAGAAGTCTCACTGAAATTATCATCTCCAGACTTTGACCCTAGCCACTTAGCCCACCAAACAGTAACCGAGGCATGCCTCTTGCATCAACATGTTACACTTATTTCCAAAAACCCAGGATTGCAATATGTAGACTGCTGAACAGTAGAGACTGTTGTAGGCAGAATTCCTGTGGTGGTGCTGGCATTCAACACACGGGGAAAGTAGGTATGACACACTCCCTGTAGAGTCCTGTTGGGCATTGTGTGGATTTTCCTCTGCTGTGCCTCACCGTTTTTCTGCGGACAGCTGTTCTTACAGACTGAAGGTTGTGAAGACGTTTTATAGAAATGCTGTGCTTTGTTCTGACATGGCTTAATAGTGAAGTCAGTGGCAGCCTTACTATAAATCACTTGGTTTAGGCATGTAATTCTTCCGGAATTTTTTTGGCTGTTCCTATTACAGAAAGAAAGTGTGATAGCTGATTTTGACTAGTGAACATCATTACAGGGTGGGTTCACAAATGGCATTTTTCTAATGTAAAAACTATATGCAGCTGTTAGAGTATTCCTGTTGTGCCATTGACTAATCTTGAAAGTTTTGAAATTATGAAAACATTTAACCTGGTTCTTCTCAAGAAGATAATCTTATGCTTTTTACTGAGGATGTGAAAGGAACTTTTAAGGCTCAGTCGTGTTGTATAATTTTTATGGTTTTGCTCCAAATCTGTCTGAGAACCAGTATTTTTGCTACCCTACATTCTCTTCTTGCAAAAGATACTCAGTTAAGGTATTTTAAGGTTAATTATTGTAGATGGATATTTATCCTGAAGTTATCATTGCAAAAGTAAAGATGAAAGTTTCTGTTAGAGTAAGAATCTATGCTGTGTCAGCAGTATTTTTTCCAGAGGCTGTTGACAGACCAAATAAGCAGCAAGCACCACTATCAGTCTATGGGAAGAACATAGTGGTGAGCTCATAAATGCAAGTAGGCAGGGAGAACAGACAAATCCCACCACCCTGGGGCAGCTGCGGAATGATGCAGGATCTGTCAGGCCTGAGGGATTTTTCCAGTGGTGCAGAGTGCTGCAAACATTGAATTTGCCCTGAACAGTTCAAATAAGCAAAGAAGCAGAAAAAAGGAAATGGGAACCTTAATGTGTAGTCTTACTGGATTTTGCTGAGTAAGAAGCAGTATTAAAAAAAATATATATACACCCCCCCCAAAAAAAAAAGAAAACATGCTTAGAAACAGTTAACCAATCTAAAGACAGTATTGACAAATCTTGGTAGCAGAATCAGTAGCAGAAAGGGAAAGGTGAAAAGTCATAACTGAGAGTGTCCAGGAGGAATAAATTTCTCTCAGCAGAGGCTAAGTTAGCCTATAGCACTCTCTGTTCCCAAAATGCCCCTTGTCAGAGGAGAGGCAAGGGTGAGGGTGGGGTAGAACAAACAGGGCAGGGAGTTTAAGAGCTTACTGTGGTAGTTTCCAAGGGAATACCTAGTAGGGGGTAGGACATGTTTCTTCTCCCACATGGCCACTCTGAATGGAACAAGTTAGAAAATATTCTCCGTTGGCACTGATTTTCTATCTTTCACCCTTTTTTCAATCATTTGCTTTGTTTGTCTTGAGGCTAAACAGATTGCAAGTCCTCAGAGAGCATGTACCATTGCATAAAGTCCTGAAACTGTCTATCTTTAAAATATGATATCTAGCCATTCGTAAACCAAATTCACTCTTTTACTACCTGTGCAGAGAGCAATTTCTTTAATGTGCTTTTCTGTTTTTCAGAAGAGTGCACGATGTGTTCAGAGCCTTGGCATAGACAGTGAAATTCCTGAGGCTGAGCAGTTTAAATGATAAGTTCACTGTTGTTTAATACCTAGGGAAATCCTTATCGTTGGTACCAAAGAGTTAAAGTCTAGTCTTTTAGATCCAAAGACTTGATTTATTGCTGTTGAGATTGGGCCTAGGAAATAAATGCAGTACTGTGATGTGGTGTGGAAGTCTGTACTTATGCTGTTTCAGGAGTAACTCCAAACCACAGACCTGAAAAAGACAATGCTACTACAGTCAAATCTGGCTGAAGCTGTTCTCAGCATAACACAGAATAAGTGATACGTTTGGCACAAGAGAGCGAGTGTCAGTAATGTGGCTGGACTCCATTCTGAGTGCAAATAGGAGCCATATCTTCTGTGGTTTACCCTTCACTTGTCATTGAAAGCAGATTCCTTTATGTAAAACAGTATCTTCTTTCTTCTTGACATTTCCTTTTCTTCTATAGTTTCTTCCTTCTCCTAAAAAAAATTAATTGAGAACCTCCAAGGAAAACTTACTTCTGAACCTAAATAGTCTCTCAAAATGAAAAGAAAAAACCAAACCAAAACATAACCTAAAAACCAGCTTAAGCAACAGCATGAAAAATTATTATTTTTTAGCTCTTACAAGAGGATACAATATGTATACCACTTAGTGTCATCACCGATCATTTAGCTCTTAGAAACTTGCTATATATCAGCCCGCTGATGCCTATTAATGTGGAAGAAAATTTAAATAATTGTGGACATCCAGGGTAGATCTAAGGTTTGGATGTATAAGTAGAACTGAACAAATAATTTGTCACTCAGGTAATGCCTTTGTACTATTGTTAGAAAGTATAAAATCCTAAGGGGGAAAAATCATTAAAACATTTTCCTAGCAGAACCTGATTTGAGTTGATTTTTCCAATGTGTCTAAAATGACTTTGAATTGTGATTTTTGTTCCTTCCGTAGGTCTCTCTGAAAGTTAAATACCTGCATGCACGCGAGTTATGCAGAATCAAATAATTATGTTTATAGCTCACTATAAGTGTCTGACTACTTTTTATTTTTGTTCCATACATGCTAATGTGAGCTTGCTCTTCTCTGCCTCTGTTTATTTAAATCCATACAAAGCTTTCTTTGAGTATTTTAAGTTTTTCTTTAAGTTTTTCTTTTCTTTGAGTCTTCAGTAAGTGTAAATCTTTGTACTCCTTTCACATAGCTTTTTCTGTGGAACATATGAGGCTTCCCTTGCAAGGGAATGTTTCTCCAGGGCTCATTTTCTTTGGCCTTCTTCTCTGTGAAGTCTATAATGTAGGGGACACTGGGCTGCCATTTCAGTTTTATCTGCAGAGCTATGTTCACAACTAGCTGGAAAGTCAATCATCACGTGCTTGTGTTTTTTTCTACTTCTGACTAGAGATCAGATTCCAGTGTATCTATGTCCACATCAAATGCCCCCCTTTAATAATTTCATTTTTTTAATAGAGACGATATTTGCGTGTTTCCAAATCACAGGGTTATGGAGTGAGACAGGAGATTTTCCAAGAAAAACCATGGAAACATCCAACTTAAGAAAAAGCTCAGGAAATCCTTGATGTGTGTTCAGAAGATGTAAAGACTACAGCAGGAGGAAGAAGAAACAGATAAGGACTGAGCTTTGGATGTAAACATTGTCCTAACAAGTGCTTAACTATTTCCCTGTACTCTCCTGAAAAGTGTACCTGGGGAGAGGGAGAGAGTTGCTTTGATTGTTGTTCTTTCTGTGTGTGAGGAAGTGTACATGGAAGCGGAAGAAAGGACAAAGAAAGATGCAGCTTTTTATAGAACAACACATTTATGTCTGTTAGTAAAAGCAGCAGATGTAGACCTTTCATTCTGTTTTCAATACTCCTTTCCAGTATCTTCTGTAAAAGAGATTTGAGACTGGAAGATAAAATAAATTCTTTGAGAACTTGTGTAGAGAATTCACTAGCAATAAGCATCTCAGTTGGACATCTGTGAATAAGTTAGGAACCTCGTTGCCTTCATGAAGTCAACAGAGAGTAAGGGGCTTTCTCAGGGAGCCCTTGTGTAAAAAAGACCCACAGGGACTAACTTCCAAGCTTTCCTGCCTGATTTTTTTATTCCTTTAAGTCCTAGGTACTAGAGAAATGGCACAAAAGCCAGCACAGTTTCCAAGCTGCCCTGGCAGAAATAGCTCAGAAGCTGTTCTTTGCAAGGTAGATATCAGAAGGAGGAAGTGTTACTGCTTAAAACCAGTGCCATGGAGGGGAAATACTTTTAGAGTGATAAGGATGGAATATGAGGATTCCTTTGGGTGGATGTTATCAAGAGCTACCCATTTGCTACAGGACACTATTTGAGTGGGGTGAAAAAGTGTGGAAAATACAGTTAAAGTGGAATGATGTTAGCCTTCTAGTGGAATATTTTGTAAGTCTTGTGAGAAGAAAATTTGTTCCAGTCTTCCCTCCTAGCTTTTGAATTAATGCAGCTACTGAGTAAATTTTACAGTGTATTTAATGTGCCTTCAGATGTGATAAATTCCAGATATGATAAATTCCAGAGAGAGTCAGTCACTTGCAAACAGAGATTAAATGAGACTTAAGAACTTTAAATTGCGCATTGGTAAGTGCAATGTAATTGCTGCTATACTGAGTTTAACATTCATTTCTAAGTCAGTCTAGCATAGTCTAAAGAATTGTTTAACTAGGGGGAGTTTAACATCTTTGCATACATTTTGCTTTATAAAGTGTGGACAGACAAAAAGGAAACTTGTAACAACTCTTCATAGCTGAAGATGGGGAAAAAAGGAACTGTCCTCTGCGTATGCATACGTATATTTCATTTTAAACCTCTCAGAATTAATATTTTATTTGAAATGCGTTCGGTTATCCAAGACTGTGAAATTATATATGTGAAAGAATCTCATTCAAACACATTGAAATATATAAAAATGCAAAAAAAAATCAAATAGTGTCGTTTTTGCAGTCAAATTCAACAAAAGGTACTCTGTATTTACAGTGATATAATGGTACCACTTGAGTGCCAGGGCTACCAGACAAGACTAGACAAAGCGAATTTTAAAAATACCATTCTAATTAAACTAGTCCCTTGATGCGGATCGCTGATGGTGTTTTGGCCTTGCTCTTGACTTTTTAACACCAGGGGTATTTCTAATGGCTGCAGCTAAAAGCTTTAAGCCCGGCTCTGCTCATGATCAGCTAACACCTGTTGTGGTGAAAAGCTATTTTAGTTGTACAGTCCCCGGATTAGTTTTATAGATCAAAATAAACCCTTGTCATACACTTGAGTGAATAGCTTTAGACTTTGGAAAAAATATGCTGAATGTGTGGTCTAAACCTACTGAAATATATATGGAATATTAAAGCAGTGCTGGAAAATGGCACCGTGCACATGCTGATGTCTCAGCCAGCACAGGAAAGTAAATCTTCTCCTCTGTCACTTTAATACTTTCAGGATTTCTGCCTGTCTCTCTCATTTACCTGACAGTCAGACACAATTCATTTAAGTGATTTAAGTCATGATAGTTTGAAGAGACCTCAAAAAAAAAAATCAGATGAGCATATGATTGACTCCAACATGCTGTGTGTAACAGCTCATTGAAATCAATGAAGGACCTAATAAAGGAAAATATGGAACTTCTGCTAATGCAAGTTGTACAGGTTCAAGCATTGAATATTTTTTTGTTTTCTTGTTACGGTGCAAAGGTCTTGACTTAATACCCTAAAGATGCCATGTAGAATTTATATTAAATACTATTAGGCAGGAAAATATTTAAGATGTAACCAAGTAATAACACATTTTCCCCATGCAACACTGGGAAAGAAGCACTAACACAGAACTTGGAATAATGCCTGATATAGAATTCATTTTGAGTGTATAATACAAGTTGTGGTATTCACAAAGAAAATGTAAATTGTCCTTGTCTTGATAGTTTTTCCCCAAGACAGTTTGATCAATTAGTCTGTAACTCCAAAGACTTTGCTTATTGTTGAGTTTTGAAAAAAAAATAGTTGTCAAAGCCATATGGAAAAAGGTGTGGTAAATTAATAGTAAAATTACTGTCTGTTTAATAGGAAAAAAGCAGAAATTTTGAAAACAGTTGCTTTTGTGTTAATGTATGTACACTTTTAATTTGCAGGATAAGTTGGTAATATTTTGATTTTCCAGTCGAAATCAGCCTTAGAGTGACTTTAAGTGTAGGATAGCTGCAGTGTTGAGTGAAAGTGTGAAGTTAAACACATGTGTCAAGCCGTATACAACACAGGTTTTGGTAATTGTTAAAACATGTCAGCAGAGCCTTTGATGTCTGAGCAATTCTTTTGACCTTGAGGATGAGATGTATGTGGAGTAGAATCCACACTAATGCAAGTATTCTCTCTGTTTAGATCTTAACAAAAAATGAAATAAAAAAGAAAGCAGTCTACTAAGTCTGTTGCCTAGTCCATGCTAGAAACTAGATTTACAGATTATTTTTTCTTCTCTGCCTGTCTACCTGCTAACCACTAAATATATCGATTCTCATAAAATTTACGGAACCCTTGCATTCTCAAAGTATTAAAATACTCTTTTCCTTGTTTATGTCCATTATCTTGCCGTGGTGTTCTCTAAGGATGTAATTCTACCAAATAAGATCAGAATTTGTCAGGTTGTAACAGCAATCTTCTAGAGTGAAATCCTAATGTAACTTTTTTCTTCTTGGGCCTTAGAATATGTGAAGGTGTTTATAGCTAATTAACTGTGACTGGAGAATATACAGCCTTACATCTTCTTGTGTCTAAAGTAATCCGAATGTTTCTAGAGATTAAGTTTATTTTTCTGAAGGTTTGCTGTCTTGAACAGATGCCCCAAATTTGTTTTTTTTTCAGATTAGTAGGTCTTATCCAACCATTGACACATGCAATCATATATCAAATATTTCTTGTTGATAATACTTAGGAAAGCGAGGCATTTATAGGTGCTCAAATTACCACCCTGATTAGTTGTGTAAATTCCAAAATTCTGATTTGGGAATGTTGTGTGCAGTGCCAGTGACTGCAGAGGACAGAAGCCGCAATGAGAAGGTGGTTGGAAATAATTTACTTCAGCATCCTGTTTGTTCCCAAGTTAACCGCTGTTGTTTCTTCACAACTATGATATAATAATTATATTTTATATAAATCAAGGGTTGTACTGCAGAATCCACCAGTATAACTTCTCATGTACAAGCAGTGAAGTTGGTAGGCTTGAATTGGGTGTATTGTGTTTTATTGCTACCTTCTCCCTTTCACTGACTGAGAAGAATTTTTATTTCTATCAGGTTATTTTTGAATTTTGAACCTAAAATCAAGCTGTCATGCATTAAGGTGATACTCTCAGGGAAATACAAAGTATTCTATGTTATATATCTGAGTATATAGGAGTGGGAGTTGTTTCCATCTGAACTTCAGATTACTCAGTTTCAGTAAACTGATGGTTTATGAAGAGATGGGAGGAGCTCACCTGTTAGTATGAAGAAAACCCCATAACCTCTCCAAAATGATAGTGTTTAGTCTGTATCTGAAATGAATTAGATTGGGATTTACAGATACACATTTTAGTTTAAGGGCTCAATTTTAATGCAATTATATAATAATACATATAGAGATTTACGTACAGTAATTATATATTGATATATGTAACAATATGGATGATCTGTAATGATAGAGAGGTTTTGTGCATAATACCATGATGGCAAATAAAAAGAGGAAAAATCGTGGGGTAACATTGAACTGAGGACAACAGTAATGAAAGACAAAAAACTGTTTATTACAGTTAAACTATTAAACGCTTTGTAATTCTAAGTCCATTTTTAAGTTTATTGGCAATTTCATCTCTGAGAATACAGAGCATGTGTACTGTGATAATTATGAAATAGAAACTTTTAATTTAGATAAAAGGAGATAGCAGTTACTTTAGGTGGTTGCTAAGCAACTTTTCTTACATTAAAATATTTATATTTGCCAGAAGAACAGCATTCTATGCTTAAAAGTGATCTTTTGACATATATACTTAAATCAGCTTAAACATCAAATACTTCTTGTCCAGTTACATATGTAGCTTACCTTTTGCCTATTTGGAAAACAACAATGTATTTTAGTTGTGTATTTATTACATTTTGGGGGTTTTGTGTATGTGCATAGTTATTGTGGTTTCCTCTTAATTTCTGGTCACTGAAGGATTAGGAAGTTGTTGAGTGTTGTGATAAGAATAAAAACAGGAGGAATTGAAGGTCTGTGAAACCTCAGCGTTATGTGTTCACTGGTGATGACATATAATCAGAACTTATATATTTTTATATCTTTGGGATGGGCATGTGCAGCAGAATTGGTGTGTATGCTGGATTTGGACAGAGAAGCTATTTTTCTTATCCTCTTGATATTTATGCTTTTCAGTGCAACATAAAAAAATACACTGGCATTGGAAACCACTTAGTCACAACAATATTTTACCTTTTAGAGTTTTAACAGAAATACTGTTTATAGTTACAAATCCCATGTTAACCAGGAGTTGCCAGTACTATTGGAAATCATCTGCATTCGAGCTCAGTTAGTAGAGGAGTTGATATTTCTCAAAACTTGCATTTTTTTTTAATTCTCTCTGGACCTTGGCTTGCCTTGATCTTCCTTAGGCAATTAGAAATAGTTTTGTAGAGTTCATCTAGCTGCTTCCTAGGGCAAAGTTTCATGCTCATACTTTTTTTCAGAATTACAGGGAGTATCTTTCATAAAATACTATTGTGTTGAAAATATCTAGATTAAAGAAACTTTTCCACAATGTGACATCTTTCAGGTTTTTCCATAGATCAGTTATTTTCATTTCTAGTTCATTTTACCTTTGTTGTCACCAGGTCAGTGCTAGGAGAAACTTCCAAAAAAATTCAGGTTAAACAATTGTCATTTGAACATGACTTTAAAAAAAAAAGTTGCTTTAGTTACACAGAAATTTAAGCATCAGATTATTCGGATGAGACTATGGATAATAAAATCAAATCCTCCCTAATCTCATAATAATTTTCTTCTCTTGTTTCTTAGGAGTGAATTCTATAGAGCTTTTTATGTCAAAGAATCCTTTGCTGTATACCTAAAAACAAATTCAGCACTTGGAATCTTCAGTGATAGTCCTTCACTAGAGATTAGCAGATATATCTGCAAAGCAGCTGCAAGAAGCAAGAATTTTGTCTGTTCATGCCTCAGTCATGTGCCTTCAACTATTTTTTTTTTAATGTACTCACCTGACTGCTGTGCACAGCATAGGATGTTGAAAAGAAGCCACAGTATTTTCTCATTTTACAGAGAAGCATAGTATGACTTATCAGGTTGTCATTTTGCCTTTGGTTATATTGAAGAAATAAGGTTTTCATGTTAATTATCTGAATGAATTAATGAAAATAATCGTATAATGATATACTTGGTTATATGAAGCAAGACTAATGATAAACAGACATTCATTAATCCACACAAGTAACTTGGAAGTCTTAATTATGTGTGGAGCAGACAACAAAGCTGCTGAAGTATGTTAACTGAAATTGGTAGTGAAAAGAAACTAGAAAGGGATTTTTTTTTTAATTTTTTCTAAATCCCTCCCAGTGTTTTCTCTTTCTTTGTGACTTAAAATATGTTAGCAAATACCTGAGCGAGTCTAAACTAAAGGTCATTTCTTTGGAGGGGATGACAGAGGAGCAGAGCAATCCTCAGGGTGCTTCATGCCTGTGCCTTCAAGTAAGTCATTTCACTGCATCCTGGTAATTGGGCCAATAAGCAGAATATTTTTGGTTCAGCAATGGACTGATGTTCAAACTCCTGGGAATTCCGCAACTGGTTGCTATTAAAAGTGCTTAGAGTTGGAAAGTCCACTTTCAAATGATAGCTCCGTCATAGCAATCATAGTAGTTTGCTCAGCTAACAATATTTTATCAGTGAGTGAGGTACAAGAATAAAAGAGCGGGCTTACTTAAAGCATGGATTTAAAAGGAAAAATCAGAAAATATTAACAAGGATCATCTCTACCTGTTCCAGCTTGGCTAGCATGTCTAGTAAGCCCATATAAACTCTTCCTGACCTGCGTGTCAGAAAGAAAAGAATTCCTGTAGGAACTTCTCCTTTTTCAAACAGCAGATGGACTAATGCGGAAGAGTTGCTCTGAACAACCTGTACCTTTGTATCAGTCAGCCGTCTTACTCATCTGCCCTTCAGAAGATGTTGTTTTGGTTTGGGTTGTCGGCTGGACATCGTATAGTATTGTGTGAGGGTCCTCTGTGTAACCTGGCTTTACCGGGGTTCTTTGGATAATTTTTCTGTTATGCTGCAGGCTGCTTTCTCTGTGTGTAGTTTCCTTAAAACCAAACATCGTAACTTCATAAATAATATACAGATACATTTGTACGCGTGGGTACATATGAAATACCAAGGGCACGAACTTCCTTGAAGCTCTTGCTAGCTTGTTCTGGATTTTGTATAGACAGTGCAAATTGTGCAACTGTTCTTTCTCTGTTGCTGTAATGGAACATTGTTAGGGGGATCAGGGAGTGCATCACACCTAGGTTAAATTCTGAGTAATGATGAGGCTGAACCATTTCTTAATGATACGGGAGACTTTGGCAGAACTCATGTGGCTGAGTTTTATCAGGGTGTCATTAGGAAGTGTGTACCTATCTCACAATTCGGATATTCCTTGCCATTTTGTTCTTACATAGTAGTGGGGATATTATAAAGGTATTGTACAATAACAGACTACTTTGTTATTAAGACTTTGAGGATCATATTGTTTCATTCCCATGTCATATAAGGATGATATATTGAATGAAATATTCAGTTTTGTGTAATATTTGGTAATATTATCTCCTTTTTACACTTTGATGCAATGGGAGAGGATGATATAAAGGGTCCTTGTTTGTAGGAAAAAATGTGGGGAAGAATTGGAGAAATGCGTTTTCCCATGTGAAAACATTCCATTCAATGCCGAAAGTGTTGCATAACCTTATTTTCTTTCCTTTCTTCTCACCCCATCTAATTTTCCTGTTTTTCTTTATTTTATTGTTCCTTCCCTGAAGTAAGAATGAAGATGACTTGTGAAGTTTCTCAATGGTGTTTTTGGTTTAGAATTATTTTGTTAATTTTCTTAGCTGCCTGTGGTACAATACAATAAACTTTTAGATATGTTAACAAAACTTGCATAATCTTGATTTAGTTTTTCTTTTTTCCCAATATTTTATTTTAACCTGTAGTCTCGTTAACAGAGTCTAGATTTAGCTTCAGGCGAGTGAAGATAAAAAGCTCTGGGACTTACAAGAAATATTTGTCTGGAATATGTGGAGTTTGTGGGTAGACTATTAAAGCTTGCTTAAGAGTTATGGATATATATTGTGAAATCATTCTTTACAGCCCTTGAGTATAAACATTTGTGCCCTTTATACATGTATTATTTTGTGTCTATGGTGCTTTAAACATTACAAGTGGGCAATGAAAAGGTGAGCATTTGAGTTCTGGCCCAGGACTGAGCTCAGTACAACTATAAAACCACAAGTGTTTCTGAACTGAAAAATAGACCTGCTTCTCGTTGTCCTGTGCAGTTGCAGTGCTTTTCTGTATTGATGAAACTGTAAGAGAATTTAATTTTTTCTTCTGTAGCTGTACAGCCGGTATACCTTACACTTTGTTTTACAAATACCTTTACAATGCAGGTTTGTTAGTCAAGATAAGACTGTCATTGCGCCCGCAGAGTAGTGAAACGTAATTTCCTCTGCCTCTCTTCCACCCTGTTTCTCTTTCCTTCTCCCTCCCCATATGACAGTATAGGCACCTCATACAGCGTGATTGCCGAAATCACTGCCTAGGCAGTGGTGTAGGAGGAATACACAGGCAGAGGAGAGGTTTCCTGAGCTGCTGGCTCTCTTGAAGAACTTGAGGGCGTGGACATGGAGGTTTTGTGATATGCCCTGCTTGTGCCAGTTGCTAAAGTGACCAAAGCGTGGGGACAAGTACTGTGCTGCTGGACAAGGGCTGGAGGTGGACCTGAAAATATCTTTAGGAGCATTATTAGTCAAGCCCTTTAGTTTTCATGATTCTTTTGAGAGATGTTGTGTTTATTTGGAAAATAAATACGAGTGTCTACCACCATGTAGCAGAGAAAAAATTCACTTTAAATAAAAAATGAAGTAGTGTGACAGAATACCAATAGGGGAGAAGATGGGGGAAAGGGTAACCTTTCTCACAGAAGAAGCTTTTAAGCTAAAGGAAACATTTTTCAAGTCTTTTTTCTAATAATCCCTTAAAGTTTTTCCCCTGATATTTCCAGGTCCTCAGCACGTAGGGGACGGCATCGAAGCCTTTGGGTACTTCTTAGTGTAATACTGAGCAGAAGTCATGAAGGAATCGGTGCAGAGGTTGCTGGTCAGGAGAAGGAGGATCAGCTGATGTTGAAGTGTTTGGTGGCTGTACATGTGTTCATGCTGGGTTCATTTATGCTTTCATTTGCTGTCGTTTCTCTTCCCATTGTAGTTTTGCTTGAAGAGAATTTGTTTTAGCTTGTTTCTTTCTGCTTCCTTTCCTGTGAAAACACTAGGGAAGAGAAAACAGATCACAATATGACAGGAGTTTGTCAGGTGTTTCACACAAACCAGCAGCAAAATATACATGTTAATGATTTGGGAGATCTTTGAGAGCAAAAGGATAAAATCACTGGGGCTTTTTCTCCAGTGTACAGATAGCTATAGACAAATTTATTTTCTCAGAGAAGCTGGATCGTATTTGCAGTGTCAATAAAATTAGTGAGGAAGTTTTCCTGCTGTCTCCCTTTTCAAAGTGAGTATCTAACACAAAAATGATGTACTGTGCTTGAAACCGTACTGGAAAAAATCCAGGTGGTCTGTATATTGTTAAGGGATAGCAAAGTTGTATTGGCTACGTGTCTCCTATTGAGCTTTCCTAAAAATTGGTGGTTGGAGGCTGGCACCAAGTTGCTGGCATCAGTGCGGGGCGTTCTGAGTGATAATGTACCGTGTCTTTAGGAGAGCTTTTTACCTAGGTTATTCTGTAGTCCTGGTACAGAGTACCTTGCATACGAGGAAATTTTCCTTTCATTCTGAGTAGCCATTTTAATTTGTGCAGTTTGGTGTATGCACCGTATGGCTACATGTACACACAGTGCTGCAGTAGCTGAGGAGAAAATTGTTTTGATGGCTGCCTTTTATATTGAAAATAGATTAAAGTAATCTGTACAACCTTCAACTCATCACATAAGTACCACAGCCAATTATTAGACTTTCAGAATAGGAAACAGCATTCATGCTTGAGAACATTGTTAAAAACTTTACTGTCCTCAGTGTCTTTTAAAATTAAATAATGAAAAAATGGTTATTTTTTCTCCACAGTTCTTGCTCTCTCAGCCGAAGTTCTGGGCCATTCAGACATCAGCCTTACTCCTTCGGACCAAGCTTGAGAAAGGAAGTACTCGCAGAATGGAACGGGCAATGAAGCAGACTCAGGTAAGGCTTTTGAGCTGCCTTGTTATACACAGGGTTCTTTATATATCAAATGGAAACAAGCAGGAATTAGGAGCTTCTGCAGTTCCTCTCTGCAAACTCTGCAGTGAGATAATTTTCTAATTATATCTGTAGATTAGATGCATAAACCACAAATCTTTTATATCTGCCAGTCTTGAAATTTATTACTTATATGTGCAAGTAATAAATGGTCGCTTTCTTTCAAACATATGACAAGTTTTGAAAGATTGAAATCAAAATCTGTTTTCTTATCTCTAAGTTTCTGACATCTGACGATCTGTTAGCTGCTACTGCTGTCGTATTTTTTAATAGTTTTTACTCAAGTAAATCATCTGTAGGAAACACTAAAACTTGTAAATAGTTATTGGTAGTGTGAGAACAAGAAAATACATTTGTGACTAAAGCAGCACTTTCGATTTACTGTTTTGATGTGATAATTATTAGTGGTTAGTATTTTTATTGCAAGTTTAAGGCAGTAATTAAATAATCTTTCTCCAAACAAAGAGGAATTTTAAAATTCTGAAATGTGACATCTAACAGGATTTATTTAAAAAAAATTTTTTTCAAAGGAAAGGCAATATAAAGATTTTTTTTTTTCCTTCATATTGCAGAGCTTTGTTAGCCATTTGTCATCTTTATGCTGTTAAGTCTTGTTGTCACACACAAAGAGCAGGCATTTCTGTGTGTCTGTCAGGCACAATCTTCCTGACTATAAGAGCCAGGAATGTATAAAATTTAGGATTATGGTGCTGTGTAATTAAATCCTGAAAAGCTAATGTTTCATTTAAAAAAACATTATTGATGCATGGATCTTTGAAGGTGTGCAGCTTGGATGTGCTGCTGTGTTTTTCTCCTACTGAGGAGGACTCAGAGTTGCTGCAGTGGAATTTCCTGGGGTCAGTGGGAGAGTGTCAAGGAAGCCGGGATTCCAAGTCTGGGAGATGTAGCATCTGACGGCACTTGGGAAGCGATCTCAGGATCCTTGATGCCCTTAGCTGTAAAACAGTTGGAGTGTCTCCAACATTTTTGTCTAGCTTGATTAAACCCGAGTACTGGAAATTGTTATCCTATGCAGTTTGACAGTCTCAAGACAGAAATCTTCATGAAGGGGTTGTCTTTCCAAGTCCATTTATCTGGCTTCATCGTGCGCCGCAACTGCAGTAATGCAAAGGATTTGATTAGCATGCATTGGGACATTTTGGGAGGTGACCTCACAGTAAACACAGAATCTGTAGTTTTAAATATTATCTTTAAACTCAGTGTGTTTATGTTTTCTTTCATTAAGTTTTCTCAACTTTTGAATATTAATGACATGTTTGTGTTGAATTGATAAGGTATCAAGCTCAGTTTCCAAAAATAGTTAAAAGTTGTTTAAGGATTGATATGTGCTAAATTAATCAAATAACTTGAATAACTTTCCATTTAAGGTTTTCATTCCTGAGTTCCATAAGATCAGAATTTTTTAATATTTAATATCATCTTCATGAAGATGCCAAAGAGCTACTGAGTTTTGCAACTATTTATCAGTAGAAAATGGATTTCAAAACTGTAGAGTTTCCACACAACTTGTTTTTGTGGGTTTTGTTCGGTTAGTTTTGTTTGTTTTACAATTTCATGTTTACTAGTTCAGAGTGCTGTAAAAAGATCAGATATTGAAGGTTAAGGGAGGGGGTGGATGTAAATATGATTGGACACCCCCCGTTGTTTGCAATATCAAATTTCTGAAGTAATTAGAAAAATTCTTATGAAATGGTTTGATTAAGAAGTGGTAAACTAAATCCTCTAAGTTGCTTTCTTTAGGGTTGTCTGAAGAGTGCAGGACCCATTATAGGCTCTGACTGGCTGACACTGGGACTCTCCTGTCCTCTTCTACTGTAACTCTCCTTCCTTTCCTGTCTTCCACCCTTAACCCGCTTCTATGCTGGGTCTGCAAATCCTTCTAACCAGCTGATAAGCATCTCTTAGATGAGTATCACTCAGCAGCCATATGCTGTTTCTCAGCTCTAAAGCAAGCCACGCTCCATTGCTGGTTTGTCACAGAAAGCATTTTTCGGCTACATTTTTTTTTTGTGAGCCTGGCTATGTTTGTTTAACTTATTTTAACTATTTGAAAATAATTGCAGCTATTTTTGAAATTAGGGTAGATTAGTTCAATTTAACTGCCATGTTCCAAGTATTAAGTATGTCCCTACTTTACGTTAAACAGTTTTTATGAAATGATTTTGTAAGCTGTTTTTCTTCTAATTGGAAAGCTTCAAAAGGAATTGGAATGATCACTTTGAAAAGCTTTTTCTGATTACTTTAAAAATCTGAACTAAGGATAATGTAGTCTTTGGAACAGGTTTTAAAATTATCATTCTGGGTACTCTGGAACATATATTTTTTTTTCTTAACTTTTTCTGGATGCTACTGGTTGTCTCTGTCCAGTTTTTGCCTAAATGAGGTTTGGATCCACAAAAATAAGGTTAAAGATTTCTAAAGTCAGTACTTTTTTCAAACATTTTTCTAAGAAAAGGAAACAGTATTTGAGAGCTAAAGCAGTTATTTTACATTCCGCTAGAATACTTAATCATGACCAGTATAACATATATTGAAGTCTGGATCAAGGTACGTCCAACCAAAATGTGTCTCTGGCTATAGTATGATTTTATTTAAGGTTGGGTGTTTGGGTTTTTTTCCATATAGATGTAGGTAAGGGAGGGTGAGAAGTGCTAGGATGGAAAGAAGGGAGGAGGCGGGGGGAGAAAACAGATGAAAAAGGGATAGTTTTTGATAAATAGCTCTCCACATAACCAGAAACCTGCCATTTCTACATCGGTTTTCGGATCTTCACCTACCTCCTATTGTAAGAAAGTAATTCATAAACTATTAATAGTGGAAAATGAGTTGGAATAAACTGTTAAACCACAAATTACCGCTGAAAGTGCAGCCAGAGCTCAAGAAAAAAGGAATTTTGAGTGGTCTAGGAGCAATGGAAAAAAAAAAAAAGGAAAGGGAGGGGTGATTAAAAAAAAAAAACCCACCCCAAAAAAACCTCAAAACAAACCAGTGTAAAGCGCATAAAGGACAGCATCCCACCGTTAGTTTCTTGATACATGAAATAAGTGTACTCTTCCATTTCAGTGGATTTTTCAATATTTTTAAGAATGAAGCAAAATGCATTACAATGCCGTGCTTGGTACAAAGGATGGGGGTGGAAGTGAGGGTATCGTTCCTGCTGTGCCTGGTACACCAGTAGCCTGCAGGCTTACCCTGCCGTGACTCCTTACAGCTACTCCTGCAGCAGGAGCTGGGTGGTTTGCTGGCTACCTCCTCACTTGCAGCTTTTATCAGCTTGTTATGTGGCCCTTTTCTGAATGTATTTTCTGCACCTGGTGATAGCACGCCTGTAAGCTAATCGCTTGGTTTTCCTAGCGCGCAGTACGGCATATGCGGTATTTCGTACAGTTCTCCCTTGCTTGCTTTTCTTGGCAGCAAAGGAATTTGCCTGTTAAGGGGAGAGAAGTGTGTCTTGAAAGGGTGTTTTTAATAAGACTTCAGGAGAGCTGGGAGCAGACTGGCAATGTTATAGGCTAATCATTATGTCTAAGATGGAAAGGTCACATGAGATCTTGTTTTATATCCTTAGTCATACGCAGATGTATGTGGTTGGAATTCTGTGTCAACTGCCCTGTAATTTTCACTGAAATAATACTTGAGGGTGTCATTTTCTTCAGCAACTAATGTTTTTCTGGGTGTATGAAAAAGGGAAATAATTATTTGTTTGTTTAAACTGTTCTTACTAGTAACATGCTAGTCGGTGTTCAGTTCTTTCAAATCTGAAAAGATTATGTGCACCCATAGAGAGGAAAAGCTGGTACAGATCTGACAGAAGTGGCGTCTTCAGCTCTATGAACATGAATGCAACTTTGCTGTTTTGGGTTTTTTTTCACATTGATGGTCTTTAAATAGTTGTGCAGGGAAGTTATGTCATTTATCATAGGAACATATCCTTTTTATTTTCAAAACTAAACTATCACCTCCTTGCCAACTTGCTCCCTGTGCTTTGCTTTCTTTGGCAGTTGTTCTACACCAGACAAATTCAGCATTTAAGGGAAGAGTTCAGAAAGGAGAGGGGAGCAGTTGTCCTCCCACTAGGCTGATCTAGAGAGGTTTGAGGCAAAGAAATTTTTCCCACTTCTTTTGCTTCTCAAGTCATAGATATATCTGATCAGGCCTCTCAAGATCATGGTCGGAGAGACTTTTAGTGTGACCAAGAGAGGGACAGCACTTGTCTGTTCAGCTGAACTACTAGATCACTGTACTAGGAATTCCTATTCCTGTTCTTTACCCCCATCTTCTACTCTAGGAGTACATTAAATAAGATTTTAATAGTTGCTTTTAGTTTTGTATCGAATGGGAGAGGGGAGGAAGGAAGAGAAAATTAATCGCTATTAAGGTTGTTTCCCATGAAGTTGAAAGTTTTAACAGAAAGTTACTGGGCTCTGTAAGATGAACTGGTGAAGTGAGAGGTTTAACTCGCTTTCTTCAGGAGGGTAATAAGTGGAAGACACACCTCTGTCCTGTAGAGATCCTGCGTTGATATCCCAGTAGTTCTTAACTATTATGAATTGTATTTAATATTAGAATACATGTTCCAAAAAGTGTTTAAAAAGAGGAGAAAAGCTGGGTGTCTTTTAAAACCATTCCTTACTGTATTCTGTGCAAGATGACAAGGTCTCCAAAACCCTAGAAATAAACCCTATTACTACAGAAAGCAATCACAAGAGAGAGTGTCCTCTTGGTGATAGTTATTTCAGTCTCAAGACACACATTTCCAGAGCGTATTTCATTTTGCTTAATTAGATGACAGTTTTGACAGAAGATGGTACATGACACAAATGATTGTGGGGATACACTGAACTCATTAGCACACTTCAAAATAATTAATGTGGTGGTGGTGCTTGGCTCCCTCTGTTTTTATTCCACTATGCAATTGGGGGTTTTGTTGGGGTGAAAAAGAAAAAAAAAATCAGAGCTCCTGTCTGCCAAGAGTTATTCAAGAATAACTGTTTTTGTACCACTGGCAAAAAAGAGAATATTGAATAGTATAATTTTCCAGGTACTGATTTCTGCCTAGAAGTTTTCTACTGCAGTGTTGTATTTGCCAGTTTGGATCAGTGCTATTAGCTGGTGTGGGGAAAAGAATGAAACCATTCTTTCTGTGCTAAAGTTTCTTCATATTTTCTCAGCTAGTACTTTTAAAGTACAAACCCTTTTGCTCATTTGAGAATTACGTTCAATACCCGGGCTGTTCCACTTTGAGTGTCAGTGCACTTTCTAAAAGCAGCCAAAAATACTAAGCCTGCCATTTTTTCCAAATGTTTCCCGTCGAATCGTAGCTCTGAAGGCATTTACGTTTCTCCCTTTAGAGTCTTTTCACTCAGTGTCCTGACAATTTGAATGATGGTATTAGGAGTCATAATGTCAGACTGGAGAATCCGTAAGCCATAGTTGAACAGTAGTAGTATACTTTTTTATAGACAAAGTGATGACAGCGAGTTGCAAAGAAAAATATTAATATCGACAGATTCCAGGACATAACATTCACATCTTTCTGCCTAGGCTTTGTGCTGGAAGGCATAAGCCTTTCAAGCTCAATTTCAACAAGCTAAACAATTAAAATAATGAAGTTCCACACATAATTAGACCAGATGCAAGGCATGGAGGACACACTGTTCCCACCTGTTGATAAATTGACTAGATGAATCTTTACAGCTGTATGTCATAAATCTCATTGCAAATCTGGAGATAGGTATCCTGAGGTTAGCTAACAAACCATGTTGTGAAATAGCCCAGGACTGGAAGAGAGATTTCCTTGAGTCACATTGTCCAATGCATATGCCAGGTGCTACAAACCAGACTCTCCCTTATCTCTTAAGGCAATTGTCTGTTCCTACTATACTGTAATTAAATTTGTGCTGCAGTGTGTATTTTGCAAACAAATAAGCTGCAGACATACCAGAAAGGGGGCAAGGTGCATGTATAGAAATGGGCATGTTCTCTCCCCAAATACCAAATGATCTAGCCTGTATTTGGATTAATTTTAAATGTAGTGCTGTCATGGTGAGTTGATGGATGATATCAGTATTCTTGCTTTTGCAACAGAAAATGAATGGCCTGGTTTTAAATCCATCCTTCATGAGTAAGCTTGTAAATCTAGCTTCTAGAGACTTTAAGGGAAGTTCTGCTTATACCTGCTGATACGTCATAAAAATGAATAACATAATTGACAGGTGAAACAGCTTCTTCTTTGAAATCAAAAACATTCAAGAAGGTGCACTTGCTTGATAAGGATAATGTAATAACTTGAAAATTATATTTCATAGAAGTAACATTAATATAAGGAAAAAATGTATGTGTCATGAAGATTAAAAAATATGCATAGTACTTTTCCAAAGATTGTATTTGTCTTCTGTAAGTGGATTTGTCCTGAGGCTTAAGTCATTAACAGGCTTTAAGATTGACATTTGTATCCTAAGCACTGGCACTTAGTAAGTTTGGGCTCCAGAACAGTAAGCTCGTCATTTTGAAAGTCAGTAATGCTGTAGTGCTATTGGAGACCTCATTCATTTTACCATCCTTCTTTAGGTGGTAGTGTTTGACTACAACAAAACGTTCCAAACAGCAATGGCATAGGAGATGCTCTAAATGGCCTGGTATACTGCTTGGCTCTCAGTTTCAAATGAGAAGGAAGTATTACATCAGACATTCATGAATCCAGTTATCTTCTGCTCATGACCTTGACCTCTTTTGTGCTAATTTTGATATCAAAATGTTTTATATTTCATTTGGGATTGTTAGACTCATTTCCTTTTGTGTGCTTTCCTTCCCCACCCAGCTCAAAAGCCCTATTATAAAGAAATGGAAGCTTTTTTTAGTAAAATGACATGAACAACCTAAGTGAGTATTTGTTTCTTAGTTGGCTAATATTGTTTTAAAAGTGAAGCACACATTTGCAGGGCCTGATATAACAAAGACATCCACATTGAGAGCCTACTACATGAGCCATTTTAGAAAAAATACAGACTTGCAGAGTTCTAGTGCCCTGATCAATAACTTCTTCCCCAGCATGCTTCCCGTTACAACTAGCAGCATCGTCCTGCATCTTAAAAGTTCACCTGGAACGTGCGAAAACTAAGCTCAGTGGTAGTTCAGTATTTCAGGTTCTTTTGGCCCTCTTTGTTTCCTGCCATCAAGGTGATTGTATAGGTGAAACCAGTACCTTAGATTCTACCGTAGACATAAGCTATGGTAGAGAAAAGCTGGTACATCCAATTAATGTGTAGGTATTTTATTATAAAATTTATTAAACATACATTTATAATCAGTAATCTAAATTAATATACCAGCAGGACATGTTTTGATGCTGAGGTTTAAAGGCAATTGGATGCATGATCTGGTGAAAACCATTGGTGACGTACCCGGAATGAGAATATGTTGAAATGGTAAACTAGCCTTCAGCGGCTGTCACACGGGTGCAAATGTACGTTTTCTTTTATAGCTCAGTGCCTAGTTTATTCAGGGTTGAGAAACTCCTTGGGAGGCCTGAAACACCGAGATCTTCTCATTTTAATGTCTTGTAAAACACTGTAGTCAGAACCTACGCATTTCTAAGGTATCTATAAGAAAGGAGTGAATTGTAAATGGAAAACACATTTTGATAGCTCTCTTTCTGGTTACAGGACCTATAATTTTATTTAATTGGTATAATAATGTACGTTTGCTTTATTTACTAATCGCACTTTCATTTCCATCTAGAAAAGTCTTAAAACAGTGGCAAGGTAACTTCTTTATTTAGGACATGAGGAATACCATTCATCATTCTCTAACATTTAAGTTGTCAAAAACCAGGAGTTTTATGCTAAAGATACAGTTATCTGAAACATATTTACAGTGGATCCTCCTGGTTTAAAAAAAAATAGAAATAAGGCTGTATGTCATTGAAGAACAGTCTGATTCTTATTAAAATTCTGATTAAAGTCTGATTAAAATTAATCTTTGAAAGGAAAAGAAGTTGCAAATGAAAAAAGAAAAACCCAAAACAAAACAAAAAAAACCCCAACAACTAAAACCCACACCAAAAAGATTTGCTGACTGAAATAATATTGAAGTTTATTAATTCAAATTGTGTAATTTCATATTAGTTCCCTCTGGCTTAAATATCCTTTCTCTTCAGTGACACAAAACTGTATGCCTATTTTGGTTGATTAGGGCGGTAGTCTATTAAAAATACAGAAGCTATTTACTCCATAAAATGGCTTTTAAAAAGCCAATTTAAGATAAACAGAATGAATTTTGCATTCTTTTCAGATTTTAATAGTTTTCAAGAACAATAAAAACATATGCAGAGCAAGTATACAATTCCCTGATGATGATAGTTTGGCAGTGATAATTCAGTAGTGGTGCTGAGTTCATTACAGGTAAGATATTAAATGACTGAAATAAAACAAAACAGTTCTCTTTGTCCTCCCACATTTTTCTCCGAGGAACATTCCCCTGTCTTCCCCCGCAAAGCCTGAGTTTTTCGGCATGGCGAGAAGACAATAATCGCACAGGTTATTGTAGTTCAAGAAGTTCCGGGGCCCCTTCAAACCGTGAAGGATGAATTCAGTCTTGAGAGACTAATTTATAGTCATGCATGTGGTAGATACGGTCTTTTTATTTGCTGAAACGCCGCTAAGACGTACAAAAACAACTGCTGGGAAATAAGTACAATAACAATGAGACAAATGTTATTGATAGAAGTGTTTGTGTCTGTGTGTTTTTTAATATTTTGAAAGTGATCCAGCATTGTTCTGAAAAATTCTTCCATTAGAAGGTATTTTAGTGCTGCTTTAACTGTCGCAGGAAATGAGAGACTAGAGGCTGGTTTTAGTTTTAAAAGTATTTCAAGTGAAAGAATATGGAAATAGTGTTGCTCTAATACTTGCAAAAGTAGAAAAAGGTAATGTCAAAGCCAACTTAGGACCACTAATTATTGAGATTTAGTTACTTTTGTCTTTATATACTCAATAAAGAAAGAATAAACTATTTGTCAGTAAGGCTTTTCTTTTCTCCTGATACAAAAAAAATATTTTATTTCCTCAGGTCAGCATACAAGCTGTGATTTTAAGAGAAGCCAATGCATTTATTGTCAAGGGAGATTTTCAGTGGGAAATCTGATAAAAGGTGAAAAGAATTACTCACAAATTTTAAAGTAGGGGCAAGAAAGTGGTTCTATAGCTAAATCAGGGTAGAATCTGAGAACATTACATTGGAAGCATTTCAATTTTATTATGTAGGTCAACACCGGGGATAATTGAGGAGAATGCTTTGGCCAATGTGGTTCTTCAACTCCAGTTAAGAGTAAGATTTCGGCAGATCAGTTTCTACAACAAAACTGATGAAGTATAAGCTGCAGAGATTTGTAATCATTTATCTAGAGAGTATGGATTCACAGAAAGTAGGGTAAAAGGATTTGTAAAAAATGTAATTAAACGGGTGACAAGTCTTTGTGGGATAAATTTAGAAACAGTGAAGAAACATAATGCTTGTGGAAAAGATAAAGTAGAGAAGAATGGACTATTGTGTAATTAATGAGGGGAAATGTTATTTTTCTTTTTTTTTAGAATAAATTATTGTATCATTTACAAAAATAAGAACTAATTCCAAGAATGAAAATGTTTCTGCTTTGAAATTAGTTTGTAAATGTGATGGTGTAGTAGGGAGTGAGAACTGCTTTTCTTTGATAGTTGTTTCTACCGAAAGAGTTTGCGTCGTGCCAAGAGCCTAGCTCTCCAGTAAGTTACAGGGAGAGCTGAGTTATTAAAAAAATATATTTAACACGATAACTGTATGTGGTTTCTAAATGTTCAGAGGTAGGAAATATTGGGAATCTAGTATGAAAGGAATTGGTTGATTGGAGACTTTTACTGCAACAGTGTGAGCTGGATGTAGCTTCTAACCAGAGAACTGTTTGCTGGCCTAACTCAACTCATTTCGGTCCTGTTCCAGTTATGAGTGAAGGAATATATTTGGCTTCTGAACTTTCCAAACTGATTTAAGGACCATTGATTCCAATAATCATTTGGATCGGTGTATGGAGAAGTCCTATGATGATATGATATTGGCTCTTTTCAATATTTCCATTTGCTTTTGCAGTTACCCAATTTCTTCACTATATTGCTGTCTGGATAGTGTAAATCATAGCACTGTGGTTTTGTGATAAGACTTGGGTGTTTTGACAGATGTGGAGATGTTTTTGTAAGCGATACAACCTACCATGCCCGAACTAGATTTTAAACGGCATAAATAATATTGTTTGTAGCTATTATGCACATTGCTTCACTATACCTGCCCATTTTTCCAGAGGCAGATCTATGCCTAGAAATAGAAACATGCAGTAAATTATTCTACCTCAGAACACTTCATCTCCTGCTTTATTCTATTTTCCCCTGTGTAAAATGCGTGCAAACAAAAATCATTAATAACGTTGCAAGTTCAAACACTTAAAAGTTATAAAATGCCAAGTTGTAGTGCAATCTTAAACTATTTTGGGAGCTCTCAAGCTGCACCTTGCCAGGACAATTCCTCTGGTCTGAAATCTATCTCTGGTTCCCCGTTGAAGGTGCAGGCTGAGGTTTGGATGAATGGCCAGAGACCCAGTCAACTGCTGGGCTCACAGTCTCTCCTCTGGAAAAAATGGCAGCAGGAAGTAGGTGGTGGCAGCTGCTGGTGGAGGACTTACTTTGTCCTTCGGTCCTCTCCCTCTGGCCCAGGTTAGACTATCTCAAGGAAAAGGGGGAAGCTGAAAGCCAAGTGCATCTGTTCCTCCGGCAGGGGTGTGCTACCTCCTCCTGAAGATCTGCAAGAAAATTGCCTCCAGTGCAAGACTGGTACCATTAGAACTTGCAACTGATTGTCCTTGGTTAAGTAATTGAAGGCTATTAGCGGATTAAAGGGTGTACACGTTACACTGAGTGTCATTTTGTTTCAACAGCCCATGGTTTTGTTGGGCAAGGTTTTTTGTATCCTGAGTCCGTGTTTGGTTGAGGTTGCTCTGCTGTGAAGTAGCAGAAGCTCTCTTGTCCAGTCTCTGTTACTCAACCTGTTTGCAAGTGACCGGCACAAGAACATAAAACTCTGTCCAGCTCAATGAAAATCTTATTTTGATTTGGCTTCTTAATTGGTTGTATACCAGACAGGCTGTACCCAATGCTGCTACGTGATTGTGGAAAGAAATGTATTTTTGTGGATTTCTCCTTTTTTGATAAAGAACTGAGTCTTCAGGGGAGGCTGATGTGCTTCTATCTGAATATGTCATAGTCAGGCACGGAATACTTAATGCATTTAGAGTGCTTTCATTTTTACTGGAAATCGAACTGACTTCAAGCCAATTGTTGCTGAAGATGCTTATTTTCCTCTTTGGTGAGTAGATCAATCATTAACAGAGAATGACAGGGGGTTTGTTTCTTTTTCCCTGATGTACAGAGCACTTTCCAGGGACATCTGAAGAGCTGGATTGGATGTCTTTCAAGAAAATATATATATTGAAAACAGACTGCTTTGTATGTGATTGCCTTTCTTTGGGATAGCTAAAGTTTAAGCGTTTGCCTGTGTCATATTTCTAATGAACTTACCATCATCTACTGTATGGTTGCTGGGTCAGGCTCAGCTACTGGAAGAATGTGTATTTCCTGCCAAGTAATTTTTCAACAGAAACTACTGGGTATCAGTCAAGGTTTCACTGTATAGGGAAGCTATTCTTAGGAAAAAGATTTTTTTTTTTTTTAATAAGAAGGGAAAACAATGGATGTCCCAAGATGTTATGTGAGGCATTCTGATCAGGACAAAAGAGACTGAACTTGTCTTGTCATACTCCTGTCCTCTTCCCCAAATAACTAAAGATATTCTTGAGATTTGCAACTGAATAAAAATAGTTGAGAACCAGATTTCAGCAAAAAAGCACAAAGAAAAAAAAGTTGGCTATTTCCAATAGAGCTGTTAGTGATTCAAGCAGCTGAATGTCTGTGGTTTCAGGTTAGATAAGACTAGAAGTCTTTTCTTCCTCCTTACAGGCATTGGAGGACAACTAAGTAACATGAAAGAATTATGCTTGGTATGATTGCCAGTTTAAAAAGCTGCACTGAGTTACCTGAATACATTGCATTTTGGTTTGTGTTGTGTTTTTTCCTTGAGATTTCTATTTGTGTGACAGAATAAATACCATCCAGTCTCTACCTTAGGTAGGAAGAAGCTGAAGATGTTTACATGCTTGCAATTAATAACATGGCCTTAGAACTTTTCCTCTGAAATTTTAAGTATTTGTTGTTTACATTCTTCAGAAATGACCGTCTAATTCCTATGTTGTAATGGTTTTTTGCCATATATCAGTGTTTATTTTGAATATTTATTTGTAGTATGTTTTGTGGTAGAGCTTGAATGAGGCTTTTTCTGCTACTTACAGACAACTTCACTATTTTTTTTGTTGCTTGTGTGTGTGTATATATATATACACACTATTGTACAGTTTACTGTAAGCACAATGCGAATGTGGGGTATATGGTAGGTAAACTCAAGTCTTCCAGCAATAGAAAAAGTACAGGAAGTTTCCAATAGATTATTCTTCTTGAGCAGGGAGATTCCAGTTGGAATACAGGATAGATTAAATGGGTCATAAAGCAGCAGGTATGTTGATGAGTATCATACCTAAACTAATAATGAAACACTGCCTATCAAAGTTATTAAACTGAAGGTTCCAGCTTGACTGTCCCCTTTGGTTTGGCTTTTCTGAGGAAGAACATCATCTCTCGAAGAATATACCTGTCAGGTATTACAAAACACAAATGTTGGAAGTAATTTATTCTGAATAACACTTTATTGTAATGCCTGATAGGGGCGCAGAGGAAAGATCACAGAACACTGGAACAGATGGTTTCTGGCACGAGACCAGTCAGCTCTTTATTAAAGGTTACAACCAAGTTCCTCCTTTGCCAAAAAATGGACACAACCTTTGTTTAAAAAAAAAAAAAAAGTTTATTTGCTTAGCCTTTTAAAGCAAATAATAGCCTTAAATGCATCAAACTTGAAACATTTTAGAAAATTTTCTAGGCAGAATCTATCTTAGAGTATTGTGTTATTCTCAGGTTGGTGTCAGGCACAGACGATGAAGTTAAACCTGTGTGCAAATGGCTGGCTTGAAAAAGCCCCTACTGGCCTTCTCCTCAGCCCAGAAACTTTAAACTTTTAAATATTTTGTGAGGAATAGCTGATGACGAGTTTCTTTAGCTGTTTAGGGGGAGAAGGAAATAGGAGATAGCAGAGGAGAAGCCATAAAAAAACATTGCATGCTCAATACTATACTTAGGCTCTTGAGACATGGAGCGTCTTAACTGGAGAATCCATCAAAGCAAGCTGCTAGAGAAATACCCTGGGGTGGAGAGTGCTGAATCCAGCACAAGAAGGCTTCTTTTCTTTACAGATCAAGGAGACTTCTGTGTCCAGTCTAGGGTGGGAGGAAAAAAGGCAAAGTAGGAATTAGTCTGCTGTTCAAAAAAGGATTATGCTAATTTGAAAGAATATGCATAGAAAATTTTGCTTTCTTTTCAGTTAAAAGAACTCAACAATTTTTCTTCTGTCTGTAAGTGACTAGCAACTGGGGCCATTTTCTTGTGACTTCTTTTAAAAAGTAAATTATCTCAGACACCAAACATTGTGATTTCTCTCGATTTAGTGATTACGTACAATCACTAAAGTTTTTACGGAAACATCGGACAAAGCAGTTAAAACACCACTTTCAGTGCAAACAGACTTAGCTTTGAAAACTTGCAGCTTGAAGCCTCCTTGGATGTTTCAGTTAATTTTTTTATTCAAGCAGTGCTTGTTTTTATGGTTTTTCTCCCTGTGAATCATCCTGACATCTTTGCAGCTGCCGTGTTCTAGGTGCCCTGTAACCATTCATTTGCAAGACAAAGTAGGCAGTCAGTTCTCTACAACATTTTGAAGTTGACTTTAACAATTTTTAAACCAGCTGTGGGTTCATAGGGAGCAGTGTGGTACGTAGTCCTTTAGTCAGTTTAAAAATACACCCCATTTGAGGTAAATCCTATCAAGCAATAATATTATTGGAAGAATGACTGAAAGGGTAGGCTTGCAAAGTGAGCACAAATGGAAGTCCTCGAGGCTACAAGATTTTAATGAAACCACGACTTGAATGAGGGGTAAAAAGAGGGTAAAATTTTTGCCCTTTTAGGCATTGAACTTCTGCAAATTTCTCACAGAATATTTTCATCCTCTTGAGAATGTGAATAATGTAAAATCTCCGGTAAGTTTGCTCTGCATCTTGGCGCAATTTAAGAAATGGTCTTTTTGAGTTTCCATGAATCACAAATCGTAATTTATAACAGTGATCACTGTAATAAATTTTCCTCAAATATTTAATGTCATAATTCCCCTTTGAAAATTAGACAAATGAGGGGGAAGGTTTCTTTCTTGATGTTGCAATGTATCCTTGCCTAATAGCTTTTGGTTTGCATTTGGATGCTTTAGTTTTTGACTATTCAGAGATTTTCATCATTTAACAGAGATGCATAATCTGTGAGTTTTTAAAAGGATAGTTCATTATTTCCTTCAAGTCATTTTAGTTTCCAAGCAACAAAGACCTGTGTTACATGTCAAAATGCTGTTCTGCATAGTGGTGGAATGTCATAAATCCAAATCTACTGGGTTTATTCTTATCTAGTGATAAAATTGGCAATCAATAAAGCAATCACTATTTGGTCATAATCTCCCTCATGAAGTTTAGACTCATCTCAGCTATTTTAATTTTTTCCACATGATATCCATATTTATCAACCAGAAATTATTCTCTCCCGTTAAGCAAAACTTTATTGCATTGTTATATGAAAACTGTTTTTATTGCTTCATAGTTCCTGGCATTGCATCACTGGAAGATGAAGTATTTTGACCATTGGATTTTGGAAGTCTGGGTATGTCTCAGCTTGTCCCAGTGGTCTTGATTCCAGGAGCTCTTAGGTTGACAAAGAGCTGTTGAAAAAAGTTTGTTGTTTGGATTGTAAATATAATTTTTTGGTTTTTTTTTTTTTTTAAGTAAGTTTACCAAAAGAGTGTAGTTCAAGATCTAATTACATATCCTCAAAATACTCACAGTGCATTAGAAAAGCTTGGAATATCTGATCTAATTCACAGGAAAGAAGAATCTGAAACCCCTAATTATTCTATATATTTAGTTCTCTGCATTTGTCACCTGCTTTCTGATGTGTATACAATTTCTGAATTTTAGACACTGATTATATAATATGTTTTCTTTGGGGGAATGCAGCTTTTATTAGTTATTCTGTATTTATGTATTACTGAGCACACTATTGCAGAAAAAGGCTGCAACAATTACTGTCATAATACATCCCAAATTAACTTGGACTATCGTTCCTTCTTGTGCAGCATTTTTAAGGCTTTGTTGTTAGAAAATGTAATTTGGCAGAGGAGAGCTTAAAAAATAATAAAATAAGGTTTTGAAGCTTCAAGAATTATTGTGTAGATTTTCTGTTAGACAAGTATTTTAGTATCACTGCCCCCAAAAGTAAAGATCTTAAAGCATTTAAAGTTAGGTCTTAAGTTGCATGAAAATTTGAATTAATTTAACAATGAATCTCTGGAAGGTTTACAGAAGTCTGTAAATATCCCGGGGTCCAGAAGAGCTTCTTGTTGCATAAGCTTAAAAAAAGCCCACTTTTTGTTTCATCAGTACTAAGCAGTGTAAACTCTTCATCTGCATGACCAAGTTCTGTGGTAAGGAATCAAAAGAGCTTTTTGATGATAAATTTTCCTGTTTATTCATAATTTGTAAAATAAGCTTATGAATAAAATCGGAACTCTGTAACTGTACAACCACAGAGTTACAGATGTAGTTGCTATTACTTTTACAAAGCTTTCCTCTGGTTTGTTCTTGAGTAAATAACGTAGGTGAACCCAGTTCATTTTGGGCCATACACCTGCTAAATTCTTAGAAACCGTAGTAATAATGAGATGAGAGAGCAGGATTAATTTCCCTACAGGTGTGTTTTTATTTCATGCCCCCTTTGTCTCCAGCACCTTTTTTCCAAGCAGCTGAACAATTCTCACCGTGTCTTTGCGCCATCAGGCTCTTCGGTGCCTGTCCCGTAAGCCAAGACCCACCCAGGCAGTCCCAAAGCTGGTGTCTGTACTTTGGCACTTTAAAAGGTATATAGGTTGTGTAAGGAAAGGCAGATGCCCAGAGTTGGCCATTTGTAAAACCTACATTATCTATTTCATTTTTAATCCAAGGTTAATATGCTAATTTCTTGATTCTGTATTGTGGGGTTTTTTTGCGAGGCGTTCCTTCTCCCTTTCTTTCTTGAGGATGTACTTAACTTTTTACATACTCCTAGTATACTTTTGTCAAATGTGGGGCTAGGATGGTAGGTGTTCAGCAAATACAATAGGTTTCACTGCTGTGTAGTTTGTAATTTTCATAAGCTCAGCAAGCAGAGCAAAAAGGGGGAAATTTGTATTAGTTTTGACAATTGAAGGGAAAGCTTCCTGTTTGTGGTGTAGCTGGTTTATACTTACCTTCTAAACCTGAACCTGGCTCAAGAGTGGCTTAAGCAAGAGGCTGAAAAGCTGAGCAGATGGTGACCAAAAGAAGCAGAATATTAATTAAACGAGTGGAGGATTAATCTTTTTTTTTTTTCCTGTAAAAGACAGAGGATGATGTTGGTGCTGGGAAGTAGCGCTGAAAGTGGGACAAAGCGGGGGACAATATTAATTTGCATCATGTCATTCGGCAAAACTTATGAACAAACTGTAACCAGCATAGATGCAGATGCTGAAGATTGGTATTTTTATGGTATGAAGGGGGAAAACTTTTAAGAAGGCTGCAAAGTTTGCTGAGGATTAGTTGACTTCTGCTAAATAAACCTACCAACAGAGCATACAGCTGGCAGGAGAATTACTGGAAGAAGCACAGAGGTAAGGGAGCAGCTGGAATACTAGAGCCGTAGGGTTGAGACATTGGCTTGGATATTATAAAACATACAGAGGTAACGGACAGAAATAGAAGAAGGGCAAAATGAAAAGAAGGAAATGGAAACAGGTAGGCAGAGAGTGGAGAGGTCAGGCTGATGTGTGGGGTTTTCAGAGGAAGTCTTCAGACTTGGGAGAAATTGAAGAAAAAGGACCCAAGAATATAGTGAAAATGTTGTGTGCCTGGAATTTCCTTGTTAGGAAAGACTGAAAGGTACTTTTCCATTCATCCTCTTCCATGTGCCTGGAGTTAAGGTACTGGTTAGGTAGTACGTGCTGGACCATGGTGATAGTGGGGAAGTGGAACATAGGACAGTTTCAGTTCCCTTTTGGCATAAGTCGAGCTAAACCCATGTTAAATATGGTAAAAACCTACAAGAAGTGGGACATCTTACAGTTGTTCCAGAAGGAGGGTAAAAGCAAGGCAAGATAATGCCACAGCCAGCATATTGGTTGGGGCTGGGTGATAGAGAAACATTATGGTTTATGGCTGTCGGGATCATTTATTCAGAAAGGACTCTTGGGTGGCCAGTTGCCTCTGGAGTCCTAGAGGTATCAGCCAGGGATTGGTTCTGGCAGACTGAGAAGATCTCTAGACTAAGAAGCAGGAGAAAACTAGAAAAAACTTGTCTACTTCCTGCCTACAAAACCGTAAAGAGGAACATGAAGTGTATGAGGATAAATCAAAGGGTATGAGGGAATGTAGGAGGCTAACAAGGGTGGAGATGGTGATACTGGTAAGTGCCTATCAAGTGATCAGGTACTAAAGTAGTAAAAACAGAAGTTTTAAAATAGGGTGTGGTCAGTGGGAAACAGCTGAATGCCTGGTTAGCAGTGGGAGAAGGCAGGAAAACAAACCAAGCAAGCTGGAGTTACACCTGCAGCCTGTGAAACAGCAGAGGAAAGAAATATGGTGGAACACTGTGACTGGAAATGCTCTTGACAGAAAAGATAGGAAAAGGGAAAAGTGGGGCAGTCATGTTGTGCATTACTGATAGGAAAACCTGGGAAGAAGTAAAGATGAAATAGCCTGAATAAAATGCTGTCTACGGGTCAAGGCTGTTTTGCAGGAGATGGTTTGTTGCCAGCAATGTTAGGTTTGGATATGGACAGGCCAGTCTTTGGTGTTAGCGAGGAGAGGCATCCAGATGGAATTCAATAGTTTCTGCACAATCCAAAGTGTGATGCTGTGTTCAAAATTGTTTTGATAGGTAATGAGTATCTTGCTCTTTTCGAAAGACGTGGGTTTGGGGATTTTTTGTTTAGTGGGGGGGGGGGGACACTTCTCTAAATAATCTTGGATCAGGAGATCCTTTGGATGAAATGTAAGGAAAAAATGTTTGCGTATAAATACGGTTTTACATAGTAAGGGGCATATTTTTGAGAAAGTAAGTAAACTATTTAATCTGGAATAAAGAAGTTAGAAATAGAAAGAAAGATGTTAAGATCTGTCATTTATTTACTTCAGATGCAAAAAGTCCCTGAAGGGGACTTTGATGGAAGGACTTAGAACCATAGAATATCTCAAGATGGAATGTACTTGTGAGGAACATCGAGTCCAACTCCCTGCTCCTCGCCGGAATACCTAAAACTAAACCACATGACTAACATCTCTGACAGGCTCGGTGCCATGACCACTTCACCGGGGACAATTAAAAATATGGTGTTGATAAAGAGACTGAAGTTTAGGTAGGCTCAAAATCAAAGCTGATGTTTTATCATCAGGACCATAGTGATGTTACACGTGTTGAACAGAGAGTCAAAGCAAGGATGTGCAATAGGAATGAATGTGTGGAAATGATATCCAAGGTGGAAAAAATCCTTTACACACTATTCAAATCCTGGATAATTACCGGCTGAGTTTGATTAGTAAAGTGGTTAGACTGAGGCTGATTGATAAAGTGATAAAAGCTCTAATGTGATAACTTAAAATCAACATGGTATACTGATCCCAAACACAGGCTGCTTACTGTACTTCTTAATCTCTTAACAAAGATTTAAGTATGAGATTGGGAGAACGAATTGTAGTTTCTAGAGTTGTCTTTTCCTGCTTTTATGTAGCAATAATGTAGTGTTTGCTCATGAGATAAAATTCCATCAGAACCATCTGTATTTTTGTTTCCAGACTGGATTAGCTTCTCTCTCCGTACTGTGTTTTTTTATTTCAGAACTCATTGTCTATGGTAGCTCCAGCCTTGGGGAAGGGGTGTGTTACGTGGGGGGGGGTGATCTGTTAAGCTTAATGGTTTTAAATGTTGCATATGGAAGAACTCGTGTATCATTTAGAGTTGTGAATTTTAGGTGGTTTCTGCTGCAGTTCTATTTAACAGCTTTCAAGGCAGGAATTTGAGGCTCAGGTTAAATTAATTCACCAAGTCTTATGTCTTTTCGCTGTGTTGCAAATATTCTATATTTATATAGATTATTTTTTTTACACGATACTTACCTTGAAGATTTTTAATGAGAAAGAATGCTCTCTTGGCAGTGCTGTCTCACTCATTTTATTGATTTATTGTTCTGCGATTAGATATTTGCTATGCAGTGAGGTTAGGATTCTCATTTTCTCACCACTGTCCATAGCATAATTCAGGAACAGAATTCAGCAATTTTTGTGTAACTTATTTTCTATACTTCACTAGTAGGCAGAACTATCAGATCTTGTTTTTTCAACATATGAGAGAGTGCATAAACCATGGATTTTAATAATTTTTAAGTTCATTAGCATTTATACCTTTTTAGTGAATGTGTAATACTCATATATTCTACCTATATTTTCAGGTTTTGTTGGAACTCAAAAAAAATACAGTATTTGTTTTGGGAAGGGTGAGAATTCTCCTTGCTAATAGTCATATTCTCCTACAACATGTCATTTACATTAGGCTTTTCTGCTTAGGAAGTATAGGAAAATTATAGCCACAAATTTTCCAGTAAAATATGTTGCTTCTGAGAAGCTGTTTTTCTTTCAATTCCAATTTTTCTTTTAGAAAAATAGAAATTAATTTTAAAAAAAAGCTAAAACAAGAACAAAATGTTTTGATTGACTTAAAAGATATTCTGCCTTCCATCTCCTGTTCTCAATAAATTATTTTGCAGGACATATGTAGGATTTTCTGGCTTTGCTCATGCTTAGAGTGATTATTATTTTTAAATTTTCCAACTGTAGTTTACTACTTCGTCTGGTCTTGTAAAATAATTACCCAAGGAATTGGAAAATTTTTCAGTTTCATTTTTGTTGCAACAGAATATAGAAAAATGTAATTCTGCATAGCATTAGAACATTTCAGCAGAACTAAAGCTGTGAAATATGACTTGTTATATCGTTCGTCGTCAAGTAAATTCTGTAATTAAATAATGTTACTTTAAAGGTTTTATTTGAATCCGAGTCCTTTGGGATTGCTTGGAACTGTGTAAAGGAATGTTATTTTATTAGTCTGTTCCTTTCCTTACTAATACACTACACAAATATAGCTCAGCCATTTTCTTGGGGCAGGTTTCTGGATAATCTCTAGTAACAGTTCTCTGGAGATAATGTAATGAGAGAGAATGTGAATAAGATTGAATATTTTAAATATTAGTGTTTAAAATTAGGAGGTTAAGTGTGGGTTTAAAGCCTAAATTATTGCTCCCTATTTTGATTTTTTTTCTTATTAAAAGAATGAAGCCATCTAATAAATCCCGTTAACATCAACAGCAGTTACAAGATGCTTAGCAGTTGGATTTAGAAAGAGAAAGGAGCGATCTTATCCCATTTTTCCTTTTGTTTGGGAGTCTTTGCATTCATTTTCCATGCTGAGGAAATTCTGAGAACCTGCCTAGCTCCTTCTTTAAATCTTTGACCAAGTTACTTGTGAGACTTGGCTGGATGAATCATGTGAAGGCAAGTAATTTAATGTTCCCTTATTTATACCTCTGGCCTCAAATTTCTTAGTGATGACTGGCAATTGAAAACATTTTCTCCCTTATCTTAAAATTTATAAAAACTTGCTGGCTATAGATACCTTTAATATTTCATTTTTTCTTGCTATTGATTTTTTATTTAAATAATTTCATAGTGGATTTTCAGTGAAAAAGCTAGTGGTGAAGCTGCTGCACTTCTGCGATGCAAAAGTTACCATTCTCTTTCAAAGGGTTTCAGAAGAAAACATTTCAACAATCCAAAGCTCTAACAAAAAAAAAAAAAAAAGAGAGAAAACCCTGAATTGAATTGTACTCCAATAATTTAGTCTGTATTACAACTGTTTCCAAAAGCATGGTCCACCATGATACATTTGTCTTTCTCTCTCTTTTCAATAAGAAATTTCATGTCGAAAGCACATCGATACTATCTTAGGGAAAAACTAGCGAAAGGGTTGCAATGCATTAGGCCAGGTCACTTTAATATCTGACAGTTTTACTCTGCAAGTGTTTGTCTGGGTTCATAAATTTGATTCTTATTCCTATTAAATGCGCTTTGAAATTTTAATGTGTCTTCAAAACTTTTTTATTTCTTATTAGCTGTAATAATAATAAATAAACGTTCATTGCATCTCTTACATGGGGTAATAGAAGGACTTGGAGCATATTGTGGTGTCAGCTTACCGGCATTTAGCGTTAGCTTTAGTATCATTTTTCCATTATGTCAAGAATGCCTAAAATCCTGAATGCTTTGAATTTATTCTTTTTTAGTTTGATGTAGTCTAAGTCAATACTAAATCAGAATCTTCTTTGCATTTACAGGCACTTGCAGACCAGTTTGAAGATGCAAATACATCGGTATCTGAACGCATGAAGATTTTCTACTGCTGCCAGGTGCCTCCCCGTTGGGCCATACAGGTATGATGCAATCCCATTTGAAGCTTTACTTACAAGTGTGTGGTTCTTGTTGGTTTTGATACTGCATGACTCCAAAAAAGTGGGATATGATCTTTAGTTTAAACACTGTGAAAATAAAGACATAACCTGACAACACACCAGGTTTCTCTGGAAAGAAATCAAGTCCCACAGTGTTTTACTTTCAGATGTCTTGTTCTGTCACGCACAGAAGTAATTGCTTGTAGTGCAGTTCTTTACTTTCCTGTTTCCTTCAGTAAAAAATGGACCAAAACTTTCAAGCTTCCAGCATATGTCCTGTAAAAATAATCTTGCCACTGCCTCACTATTTATTACTGTTTTACTTAGGCTACTGTTACTCACATCTTTCTCATCTTTTAATGATCTCACTTTGGGTTGTTTTCAGGAAGTGGATCATGGTCAAAACAGCCAAATTAGGAGTCAAAAGTACACTGAAGAACTTAAGCTGAGAAAGCTTTTATTTTCGAAACATGCCCCTTTTGACTATTGCTGACAGGATTATTTTTTTTCCAGAACTACACTGTTTATCTTCAAAATAAAGTCAAAAAACAGAAATCTGCACATTAGAGTCTTATCTGATGATGCTGTATTTAACGAACATAAGAAAACTGTTTGCATCGCATACCTCTGAAGGTGTTTGTGTTGTTTACTTTTAATTTTTTTTATTCTTTTTTTTGATTTCTAACATCAATGCATGTTGCTTTAACCAATCATATCTTCTGCTAGCGTTCTCCAATTATTCCACCCAACCTTTCAACAGGCATTTGCAAAGTAGCAAATGTGGTTTTCCTTGCCAGTTAGCAGTGGCACTTCTCAATCCACGCCAATTTTCCAAGCCAAAGATAGAAATACTAAATGGCTGCAGTCTTCTAGTCATAGTAATGAAGAGGTATTGCCTATATAAATTTTACCAAAGTTGACTCTGAGGAAATTTAATAAAACATACATCATATTTAGTTCCAGACACTGACAAATAATCACTTTGTTACAGATTTTCAGTTTGGTATGCGTTTATATCAAAGAACTGTAGCCAGTTCTTAATTGTTCCTGTATGGTGACTCCCTGGGTTTGTAACAGATACTGAACCCAAGCCTCTAAAGAGAGATCCGTGACATCTGCAGAGCTTCAGGGAATCCATTCAGGTGAACTAAGACCACTGCAGAAGTTCACTGGATGGGATCTTACAGTATAATTAGATGTCCTCATACAGAATGCTCCCATTTGTTTTTGCAAACCAAATTGTACATACCACACATAGAAAATAAGTTATCCTTTCTTCAAAGATGAAAACCTATATGTGATTTTAATCTCTTCTTTAAAAATAAACAAAAGGCCAAAGACAACTTTTCAAAGTCACAAAAACATACCTTGTTTATTTTAAAATCAAAAACATTACTTGTTTATTTTCATAAGTACACTGAAACAATAGCTGAATTTGAAATAACAAAGAGCTTGACATCTGTGAGGAAAACTCACCTAGGGAGCTGAACCTGAACTCAGATCCAGTATTGATTTGACTAAACACTGATACCTCTGGGCAGTGGCTGTTTGGGACAGTGATTTCTCACGAATACCTAACAAAATTGTGTCAGAGCCTTTCTCTCCATCTGTGTTTGCACAGGTACAGACAGCGATGACAAAGCATTGCTAGAAGAGGCTTGAACACCCTCTTTCAGGCTCTGTTTCCCATTCTCATCATTCCCAACATCCTGCTGCAGCTGCTCTCCAGCCACATGGGCCATGCACCTCATTTAAGGGGTGGAAGTTCAGAGTTCAGCTCTGTCAGTTCATCCTTCCATGTCTGCTTCAATTTTTGCATTATATTATAAACTAGTTCAAAGTAATTAACCTGCTGACATGAACAGAAGTCAAATCAAAACAATTATTGTTCTGTTGAAGGGCTTTTTTGAGGTATATATATTGTTTGAGGCTCCAACTTGAAGTTTCAAGAGAGTGATTCCAAATTCTCTATTTCTTCTTGATGTCAGAAATGCCTCTAACATCTTTTAAAACTGGAAGTTGTACTTACTCACTTGTTTTCAGTTACCTGGAATTTTCTCTTTCCAGCGTCAGCTTGCAAGCTTACTCTTCCAGCTGGGATGCACCAGCTCTGCCTTAAAGATATTTGAGGAGCTGGAAATGTGGGAAGATGCAGTAATCTGCTATGAAAGAGCAGGACAGCATGGAAAGGTAAGAAAAATGGTTTTTACAGTTCAGATCCTGACTTGAAATAAGATCTGAAGTATGAAAGACTGGCTTGAGCTGTCAAATCACTAATGAGACTCACTTCTGCAGAGGTAGCATGAGGAAAGTCCGTTTAGGAAAAATGGACACATGACGTTCGAGTTTGTCATAACCTGTGACTGCTAAAAGAAAACAGTTGGGGTGATGATCACATAAGAAATAACTTTGGAAGCAAAAACATTGTGATAGTGAGTCTTGAAAATATTCAAGGCAGATTAACAAATACAGATGCACAGCAAGGTGTGTTGTGAGCATTGCAGGAAGGCTGTAGCAGTCATTCATGATGGGCTCTTGAAGCTTTGTCTGGCGGGGAGATTAGTTTTCTTTCCCACTCAATTTCAGACTATTAAGTGTAGTTTTTAAAAACACTTTAAATAGAACAACATCAGTGCTTGATATATTTAATTACCTAATGTTAACATATGAAAATTACAGAATCAAACCTTTGAGACCAGAAGTGGTGTAAGATTAAAAGATTTTCTTGTTTAAAAATGCTGGTAGCAGGCTGTAGCAGCCCTCCTATTGTTGATCATTTTGCTGTTACTATTAGGAATGGTGGGAAGATTTTATGAAATTATGCCTGTTTGTAGGTAACTTTAGCTGTGTTCTCTTTCTGGTGCAATCTCTCACATAGAAATACTGTAACAGGAACTTACACTATCAAGCGTTGTTTTCAGAATTTGTATATTCTTCAGAAATATTCACAGACAAAAATATGTTTTTTCTTTTCCTCCTTCTGCTCTCCTTCTGTTTGGTAGACAGTAGCATTAAATATATGAATGTATATGTGCCTTTATGAAGACAAAAGCACAAAGACTACATTTAAACTGATTGAAGAATAGAGAGTTAAAACTTCAATTAATAGAAAAAATGCAGAATTTCTCATACTTACATATTTTTTTCTGATTATCATGCACCAATGCCTGGATTTTTGTCATTATAAACTGATAGATGTATTTTGCTGGCAAGTCCTGTGTCACATTATGCATGCCTTGGGGTTAGTATGCTAATATCCCAATCTTTTCAGCACAGTGGAGAAATAGAGGTCAGTATTTTCCATTTCCTGGAAATGCATTCTGTCCTACTTACATTCATGAACTGCCCTTAGGGAGTTATGAAAATGGCACTCGGAGAATAGGACAGGATATCTGACACAGGAAACTGCTTAGAAATGCCTTCAGAATGAGGGTTTGTGCTCTGCTTTGGAAAAAAAAGGAAAACGCTATATAAGTACTAAGTAACAGAAGTGATGAAAAAAAGCTAGCTTCAGATCAAAAAAGCCAGAAAATTGGAAACATTTAGCTATATACCAAGGGGAGTGACTAGTTGTGCTCCTTATCAGAAAGCTTTCAGAGTGTGAACTGTTAGTATTTATCAAAATTATTTTTGTTTTTAAACATGGTAGTTACTCTTTTAGAAATGAACGAGAATCTTCTAGAGCAATACGTTTGTTCAGTGGATGTTCATGTCGTTTAAGAACTTAGCACGTATGTGCCCAAAAGAACAAACTCTGTTAAAAAAACCTCTGCATGCTTTTCACTCACAAATGCTTTTATACAGAAAACTTGAATTTAAATGCTGAAAAATCTAATAAAACAGCCAGATATCAGCAACATCAATGCATTTGATGAGTACTTACACATCAAAGTAAAATGTTCCTTCCTCCTCCTTTTGAATTATGCACTGACAAAGGAACAGGGCATGTAGATGAGGCTATGTGAAATTCCACATTATGCGCTTGGGAAATACATAATTCACTCAGATAAAACATGGCCATGTAGCAATACAAATTTTGCAGAGTAAGAGGTCACTAACACTTTGCAAACTTTCTTGTGGCTGTTCTACTGTTCATAGATATGGCTCTACACTGGTCTCATAATCTGAACAAAATTAGAACAAACTGATATCATAACATGAGTCAACAGAAGGGTAAGAGAGTGCCAAGCAATGAGCTAAACAGGGCACAGAAGAAAAAAAAAAATAATTTATAAAATCTGAACACACAGTGTGTTGATAGTTGCTGTGGCTTTCTCATTCCAGTCTTTCACTCATTATATTCCTTTAACAGACATGTTGCAAAAGCAGACCCTAATCTCCATGTGCGTAGTGAGAACTGGTCTTGGAAAGTATCCCTCTCCTTTCTTTTTGTCATAAAAAGAGTTTGTCATAACCGGTGAATGCAAAAAAAACCCCACATTTGGGGTAATGAGTGTATTATTTACATCGGACAACTTTGGTTAAGGTATAAGAAGTTTCCTCAACCTTGCTGGAAATGGATGACGCGCTAGAAATGGTTCTGTTTCCATGCTAAAGAAAAAAGAAAGGATGAATTAGAGATGTGAATTTTCAGTTCTTCCAATTGAAGCAGGAGCTCTAGAGCATGGTAGCTGCTGGTCTCGGATAATTTAATGAGATCTACCTTTTAGCATCAGCCTGGTTGGTGTTGTTTTACAGCACTGTTTTCAGCCCTATCCCTGTTCCATCATCTCCTCGGAGTAAACAGCATGATACAGAGTCTGGTTTTAGACCAACATACCCAGCTATCCTCATTCTACGGTTATGACACAGATATCTCTAAAACATTTAACTGAGGAAACACAATTATGGTAAGATCTCAGCAGCTCACCTTTAAATTCAGTAAACGCTTCCCAGATGCAAGGGCAAGTAGGACCACAATGATCAGTGCATGAGATCATTCAAGAACTTGATTGATTTCTGCTACATATCGTAACAGATGTAGAAGGCAGGTAAGAACCCCTGTATGTAGCTACAAAATTGAGAAAAAAGAGTAAATGGCTTGCCCAAGGTCATGCATGAAGTTCCAGGGACGATGAAAGGGAAACTGAAGAGCTCTCCTTTCTTCTCACTACCTCCTTCCGTGCTCATTTGTTCTGCTTCTTCATGGTACTTCTCTGGTAGCCTAGCAAATAATGTGCAAGCAGGGAAGCTGAAAGCATTTTAGGAAATACTTTGAACTAGAAAATGAATGGTCAAATAATGGAACCGGTAGATCTGTGTAGAGTGAGGCTAATAACGGTCTTTTAAGGAAACAAAGAAAATAAAAACATGGGAACAAGTGGAAGTTTAGGGTTGGGAAGCCAAATGCAGGATGAATCTTGAACTCAGTTTACGGGAGTCTCTGCAGTAATAAAAAGGCACCACTTTTTATTTGAAACAGAACCCTCTTTACAGACTGGATTTTGGTGAAGCATTGCCTGTTTAATTCCCATACCAACTGTAGCAGTCCAGAAAGCAAGATAACAGCCTAAATTTTATGTTTAAATCAACTGACTTTTGAACCAAGTATTGAATTCCATCCATTCTGGTGCAGACCATTCTGTGAAATCCAGTGTTGTTACAATTAAATTGTACAGCTTCATTTTTTTTTTTATTTTTAGGTAGCTTTTAATTGATAATTTTCTTATCAAAGCTTACTCAATTTAGATCTAGTTTTTAGTTGTAAAGCATGCAAATTAATCATTAATATCTGTTTAATGCATAAGAACAAATCTCT
>WKFP01014362.1:858466-932098 GCA_011057875.1 Pterocles orientalis
TTGCTTAGGAAGCTCTACTTAAGAGTCAGATTAATTGTTTCAAGCAAATAGATTGAGCAAATGGGTAGTGTGGATTGACGTATAAAGTCTATCCATATTCTGTCCCTACAGAAATGAATTGTTTCCCACTGCAGGATGTCTTGTGGACAAAGAGCAGAGAGAAAGGTGATTCTGGATGCAAGGACTTTAATACAGGGAAAATATTCATTAATGAATTGTTCCTGGAATTGTGAATAATTTCTCAGATAAACAATGAGTGGAGCAAGTGACTCCCCAAAATATCTAATGGATAAAACTGTTTTCTGTCAATTCTCCTTTAATCTTGTGTACTCTTTGGCCAACTGGTCAAATTTGGTTAAGGTCTCTGAGGGTCAGTGTTGGCAGTATCAGCCAACCACCACATCAGACTTTGGAGAATCCACCAGGGAATGACAGCCTTACAGTTCACATATATCTGAAACTTGTCTTCATTAGCACTGCTACTCACAGAACTACTTCTTCTAGCACATGCCTTGTGGATGACGGATGCATTTCTCTTGCACTTTCACTGCAAGAATCTTGCAAGGCTGGATTGAGACAATTCCAGAGATCAAAGAGCTCATTCAGTGAGTTCTCCAGTGGTGAAAGTCTGCATAACAAAACGTATGGCTTGTTAAATTACAGATCTGTTAGTCCTTGTGCTGAACAGCGTATGGTTCTCTATATCCAGTTGCTCCACGTTTTAATTTTCCAGAAATAGTGTGTTCGTAGCACCTTTTTTGTGCCCACACCATTCTCTACCCTGTCACAGTCTGCAAGAAAAGAATCATACTCTTTTGTGCTAGACTATTTGGCTTATAACTTCTCAGGCTAATTTTGTGATCTCTCTCCGATTTGGGAAAACAGTCACACTTCAGAAGTCACCTTGCCATCAAATACATCTGGAATTTAAAGTTTTGGACAATCATAGAATGGGTAGGGTTGGAAAGGACCTGAAAGATCAAGTTCCAACCCCCCTGCCTTATTCTCAACAATTCTTTTTCATCCTGTAATAGTAAAAGTAACTTGAACAAGAGTTGAGCTGAGTCTCTCATTGAAAAAATTATAAAAATTTCTATACTGAAAACTAGTACGTTCTGTCAGTGTGGTGTGTTCAAAAGAAACTGAATTATAAGGGAGATAGATGATGGTAAAAAGAGAGTAATTAAAAGGTACTCAGCTAGGATTTCACTCAACGAGAGCTCTTAAAATTTCATCGTAATTACTAACTCCACAGACTAAGTTTGCACTGCAGGGTATAGATTGTTTCTAAACTAACAGTCCTGTATTCTTAAGAGTATTGTACTGAAGAGTTTACTGGATTCTGAAAAAAAAAAATCTATATGTATTTGCCATATCCAAATAGTAGAAATTCCTCTAAAAATGCAAAAAAGTTTCTTCAGGTATATGATTTGGGTTTTTTTCTTTTTAAATATTCAGCTATACTGTAATTAGGTTATTTTGGAACCATATTCCCACTAATATGAGAGAATTGTTTAGACCTTAAAGCATTTCATAATCATTTAGACTTAAAGACTTGCCTGGAAATTCCTGATGGCAAGTTTTAACAAAGAGTCCAAGCCTAAATTATCTTCCTTTGCTGTTCACTGTCATCAGTTTTGAAAAGGATAAAAATCTACAGCTTATTTCCATGTGTTTTTCCAATCAGTAGCGACATTTGAACCTCTAGCCAATATTTTTTTTTATTTCCAGAAAAGAACTTTAACCTAGTTCCACAGTTTTGACAGAAGTCTTTTTTGAACTTTGCACAAAGTTTTCCTTCCGTTACCTTTCAGACACTTTCTTCAGAGCAGTTGTTACATCAGTCAGTAGGATCAGCAGATTTTGCTCCCTCCCCAATAAAAAGGGAATTCTTACCATTCTTTCCACACAAAATAGCTTAAGTCCATTCTTAAACTGTGTCCTAAAGAGTCACTGTCTTATATTGTGGAAGAAACTTGTGCTCCCCTTCCAGTTATCTAAGGGATGATAAAATACCATTTCATTGCGATAGTTGATCAAAGGCAAATAACGTTGGGTTTTTTTGTTTGGTTGGTTTTGGGTGTTTGGGTTTTTTACACAGCTACCACACCTTTATATTTAACCTATCAGACTTGTTCTTTTGAAGTATGTCCTCTTATTTTTAATAATGTCCTTTATTTTGGTTTTAACTGTTGTGATTGTCTAGGCTTTTTAGAGCCTTTTTGAAAGAGAATATGCAGTTGCTCCAAGCCGTTGAAATGTCTTGTCTTTAATTGTTTCAAGTCTTCTCCAGACCTTTATTCTTTTGGCTGCCCCTTTTAGTTTTTATCATAGCTTTTCCATTTTAAATAGCTCTTAAATTTAATGTCCTCTGTCAACTTAATAATTAAATGAGTTGCCTTGTTCTTGAAGGACTTGAAGTCAGGTCAATCCAGTTGTAACAAACATCTTATTACTGATTTTAAGTTGGGTCTCAGAGGCAAAAAAAAAAATTAGTCTGATCTGGAGACAACTGCAAAAATATCTGCTACAGAGTTTGCAATTAATCAGTAGAGATGGAAGCTCCTTGCATATGAACTAACAGCTTTGTCCTCAACCCTGTAAAATCCCTGATTTGCAAAGGTTCCTTAGCGTAACGTTCTTGTGTTTAAATAGCCACTATGGTTTCCTGCAAAGAACCTGAGTTATCAGAATTGCTTGCTTCAAAACTAGTACCCAAAACACCAGAGGGTATAAAGATTAATCAGACATCTGGAAAAGGAATATGATGTTCTATGTAAATAGAAATTAGCATTACTGTAACCTGGTTTTCCATCCTTGTCTTCCCAACCTTTTTCCTTCTCTGAAAAAAATTTCCAAGAAAACCTGTTTGTGTTTCTAACCTTGGCATTTAGAACAGAGGAACGGCTGAGCTTTTTGCAGCAGGTAGTACTACCTGGAGTGAAAACAGCGTAATGCTGTCACAAAATGTTCTGTGAATGTACTTGGGATTTAATACTTTTCAGAATTACAGAGGTTTTCTAAAAGATCGTACTGCTTAACTCGCAGCTCTTTGAGAACTAACCGTATGGCAAATCAGGGACTTGATATTGAAGAGCTACGAGAATACATATTTAATTGGCTGTAATTTATGCCAGTATCTGATATTATTTGAATCTGTATGGATGAGAGTTATTTGGTTGTAACAACTAAAGACTTACAATTTATTTAGGTTATTGAACTGGTAAAATTCTGTTCTCTACACAAGGCATTATTTAAGTATATTTCTGCCTCTAAAGATTGCTATGAACTAGAGAAGATTGATGATATTCTGACAAGCAGAAAGAGCTATAATTTGGAACTGTTCATGTTCAGACATTAGAAATGTTTCTTGTAAAATGTAATTTCCTTGAAATACATTTGTTAGTATTCACCACTTGACCTGATTGTTCCACTGTTAGGTGAATGTGGATTTTTCACAAGTTAAAGCAAAATATGCAAACCTCTAAATAGCTATCGATTTTTTCTCTAAAGGAAGATGCGCTGCTAAAAAGCACTTCACATATGGTTAAGTGGTCTTTATCTAGTCAACACCTTTGCTCATGTTTATTAAAACTTTGACCCTAAATTTTCCTCTATTCTGTATACAGGGTGTTATTTATTACAATGCAATACTGTTATGATAGCTGAAAATCAGGTAAGATCAACATGAGCAGTGTGTGTTTGAGCATCCAGGTAAAATTATTTCTTTTGTGCTAAAATATGTATGTGTATAAATATATATATATACACACACGTTATCAATTTTTTCTCTCCAGCTAGGTGTCTGGTTTTCCTTGGGCTGTGCATACATTGCTTTAGAAGGCTACGAAGGTGCTGCCAAAGCATTTCAGCGCTGTGTGACATTGGAACCAGATGTATGTACTTTTCAACAAGCGATTCCGATGGCTTATCTAAAAGCAACAAGGATGTTTTCACTAGAAACAAACAAAGCAATAATGAAAAACTTGTTTAAACCTCAGCCCTCTGAAGAAATTAAACTTGTGCGTGAAGGATATGTTTTTGTCATGAGGCATCATAAAAATACTTGCCCAATACTTAACTTCATCCAAGTATGTGTGTGTGAATGTTAAGATATGTTTGAGCAGAAATTCCTTTACGCCTGCGTACATTGCTAAAACAGACAATAGGGAAGGAGCAGCCTGTGGGGAGTACTAAAGAGAGATAAAACAAAAAAAAAATACTTTGTCCTCTAAGTAATCCAATTATCCTGAAAAAAAAATCAAATAAGTGTTTTTATGACGGGTAAATTTGTAAAGATTTAGTTCATGAGCACAAGGAAAATGGAGTTTGTTAGCCAGTTTTTCAGGATGCACAGAGCAAGCATGTGTACAGTATTGCCATGTGAGTGTGACTGTGCATGGAGACAGCAGAGGCATCAGCTGCGTGGCTTCTTGGGAATGCACTGGCAATACTTTTGTCAAAAGGCCTGAGTGCCAGCATGCTGCTCGCTTAGAGTTAGCGTCACCTACTTGATAGAAAACATTATTCATTCTTCTCTCTTGTGGAACAGAATGGGAGAGCAATGAAAGGTGACAGAGGATTCTTTTTTCTTTATTAATAAAATTACTTACTTGAAAAACGGGTACATACAGACAACCCTGTATTTATCTGGAATTTTTACTTTATTGATATTTGTTTGTTTCAGTACTGTAGAGTTACTTCTAAGTAGATAGAAAAAATTTCACTTCTCTGTCTGGGGCCTGTACTTCATTGTACTCGTATGAACAAGCCAACTGAGTTCTCAGTGGGTTAACTGGTATTTCTTTTATGAGCAAAGGATGGTGGGCTGGGTCTTAGTTATGGAGGTGAAACCCATCTTTATACAAGGATCTGCAGCAATGTCATTACTATTTTAATGAATTAATCCTAAAAAAGGTTTCTCAAGATGATCTAAATGCTCCTTAAGCCTGAGGCTAGCCTTCAGTACCAAAGTATATTTCATCCTAATACCCATGTTCTGTTCTTCAATTATCCTAGTTGTCACTTTGCTGAATTCAGTGGTAGGGCTTCAAATTTACAGGAGCATAAGGCGATGGGCAGTAATCATCCTTCCTCTGATGGCTTTACCAGAGGAAAGATTGTCTGAGCTCCATAATCCTTTTCAGCTAAAACGGTTGATAAACAGTGTTGGGAACTAACCCTGTTAGCTTTGCCTGAGGTGCATTAGGGGATAATTTTTTCCAGTAACACAACAGTGAAGGTAGGTGAGTGAGTACTTCTCACTTCTGGCTAGTGAGAAGTGATGAGCTGCTGGGAGCGCTGACCTCTCCAGCCATCCCAGCTACATCCAGAAGAGGATGCCTGTTGACAGCTGAAACTGAAGGCAAGAGCTGGCAGTATATTCCAACCAGGAAGCAGTTAATGGATAATCTATATACCTGATTGTTGCTGTGGTCAGAAATAATTACATATTTCTATTTTAATATAATATTTTCTATTTCAATGTAGTATTTTGACTGCCTTGTATAAAATATGTTTTAATATGTGTGATTAGCAAAATCAATGATATTTCACAGTAGTTTCATTTACGCATTTTTATCAAATAAATGTAATATAAGTGAATAATTTTTTGGTACTTCTGTCATCATTACAGAATGCTGAGGCCTGGAACAATTTATCGACTGCTTATATCAGATTAAAACAGAAGTAAGTATTTCAAAAGAATTGGAAGATACTGCTTCCAAAATAAATAATTGGGATTTCCTTTATTTGACATTGAGTTTCTTATTCTTATAAAGTGATTAACTCCTATTTTGTAGTTCTTATCCCTTCAGTTCTCCCTCTGAGGTTGGATCATTGATAACTTATTTCATTTTGCCAGAAATAGTGTTTCATAAGCTTTATAAAAGTAGCAACCTCTCACTCTACACTTTTTTCTTGTTAAAAGTGTTTATGGTGTAGTAAGTACAACCAGTGTAAAACATTCATATTAAGGTTGGAAACTAATTTGACTATGAAGTTAAAAAGACACATCCATACCAAGCAAACAATATAATCAGACCGATGTCAATTCATACGACATTAATCTCAGTAGATTTAAGGGAAAGACAGGCAGTTTATTTATATTATGAAAGCAGATGGAGATCTGCCCACATACTAGCTCACTTGTTCTTTTCCCTCCAAATTAACCATTAGTACAAGAAGTGCTAACCTAAATGGACTGCCTTCCTTGTTCTCTATTTCAACTCAATGTAACAGAAGTTACTTGTAGACACAGAATACCTGAAAGAACTTAATATTTAAGAAGAATTTTCACATTATAACTTGACCCCAGAAAAGTAAACAAAAGGATAATTTTTTTTTTAAAACCTTACTCAAAATCTGCAATCAATTTATATGGATATGCAGTCAAGAGGCAAACTGAAAAAAAGAGAAAAAAGTAAATTTACATAAAAGCATAAATTGATAAACATACAAAGGAAATGTGGGAAGTAATATCATGAATGTATTAAAGAGGTGGTTTGATATGCTAATGGGAGCAGGAGGGAGGAGAAAATGAAGGTTAGGATAACTACTCAAGACTAAAAAGTAATAGAAATCAAGAACTTGTTTTAACTTTTCAGTAGTTCCTTTCATCTTCCAGCAGTGCCTTGAGAATGGCCCAGTTGTCTTAGACTGTGTGTGACAGATTGCTCCTTCTTTTGCATAGAGTTCAAAAGGGTATGTCAGATGCTCAGTGGACTGGCTTATGCTTGTTCCATAAAAGTATCTTTAATCAAAATAATTTTTCTGTCTGTTCTTGTACAAGGCTGAGAAACTACTGAGTGATTAGTTTCATTTCATTGGTTTCATTTAATATTAAAATCTCCTCTTGTGATTTAACATGCTAAATACGTACAAAATTTCTGGCCTATCTGATATAGTATCAAAGGCAGTAGGGGGGGCATGTTTCTGAGCTTTTTTTCCCCAGGAATCACTTGGGAGAGGAATATGTGTACAGGAAATCTTAAGTCAATACTACACGCTTATAGCTGAGTGTGGCCAGTATTTGCTGTGGAACAGCAACTTTGATTATTTATGTAGTCACTTAGACATCAAGCCTGTGGTGAGTTAGCTTAATCCACTCTCAAAACAGGATATCTGTAGCAGTGCACTTCAGTATCATTTATTCTGAGGGGGGCGAGTGATAGTAAAAGTGCAAATTCCTATTTTTCAAGCCTGCTAGCAAAAGTGAAAAAAAAAATAGTGGGGAGAGGATTACAAAAAGGAAAACAAAAATAAGATATTTAAGTTAATTGTTTTCTTTTGCTCCCTTTTCAAAATCAAGCTTTACTCCAACCAGGCTCTTAAATGAGTCCCTCCCAAGGATTGTGCATTTGGGTGAGGCTTAGCAGGGTCCTAAACAACAGACAAATATAAAATGTGTCTTTTTGAAAAGTGCGTGCAAACAACTTGCTGACACCCAAATGAAAGGGGTTTTGGGTCTTTCTGGATTTGTTTGCTTTTTAAGAGTCCACAAGTTTTGTGTATTTTGAATTTCCGCCAGAAAAATTAATTGTGATGAAAACACACTCTACTTTTCAGTCTACCAGAAAAACATCCCTGGGTGCCAGGCAGCCTTGGAAATCTAGTTCTCATATTTCTCAGAACAAACTACGACTGGCTTTCTGTCCTTCGGGTGAAAGGTTCCTGGTTTCCAAGACAGGATGATGCACTGGTACTGCCTCCTGCTTCCCGTTTGGATATGAATTGGTTTAAATGTTGCCCCGGTTAAGGATACTCCATTATTATATGATTTATTGAATACAGAGGGGATTTGTTTTGAGAACCTAGAGGATTTTATTAGCGTAGCAAGAGCGATGATTTGAGGAATAAGATTTCCATCCCATCCCTCTGGTATCTTGTCTACATTTCACAGTTCCATCTGCTTGGCATCTGCCCTCCTGATAACTTCCTAACTTTTTGAGAAGATGGGGGAGATCATACAGGCTAATCCTGCAGATGTTGAAGAGCAGTTTCAAAAACATTTTCACAAGGCAATTGGGGTACATCAGTCAGCCAGAACATCTTCCAGCCTGTCCGAGAGCTGTGGCATAGCCCAGCTTCCATTGTACCAAAATCCACAGAGGAAGGAGCAGGTGTCTGTTCTTTTCTGAAATCATCTATCGAAATTGGGATCTGAAATCCCTTACTAAGACTGTTAACAGTGGAGGAGACTCAGCTGTTGGTACATTTACTCAGCAGTATCACATATCTCAGAAGAGAGATAAAAAGGAGTGAACATGGGAAGATCCTGCCTGTGGGCTGCTCTGCCAAATGACCTGTTTTCCTTCAATAATTCTGCTCTATCAGTTGCCTGTCTTCATGTGTATTTGGTAACTCTTTTAATAGTATGGGCTTAGATTGGTAGTTATTTATATTTTTCCCTGACCCAGCCATTCCAAACTTTTAATGGCCTGATCCACTAGTTAGAAGTTCCCTTTTCCTGGCTGGGGTACTTACACTCTCCTGGACCCTCCCTTTGAAACTCAACCAACAATTTCTGTGAGCTGTCTTTCTTTAGAGACAGCACTTGTAGCAACTTACTCAAGCAACAGAGCAAGTGAAACACAAATTTTGGTAACAAGCCATCTTTATAAGATCTTTATTAAGAAGATTTTTACCAGCCTGGGAAAACTCTGTTTCAAGTTTTCATTTCAAGGAATTTATTCCTTTGTGTTTTTTCTACATATCATAACTGTCCAGCTGACAGTAAGCTTCAATCTCTTAAAGTCCTAAGAACCATATAATTCTGATTCTGTAGCAAAGCTTTTTTTAAAGTTTCGAATTTATTGGAACTTTTGGCAGTGTGTTTAAAGCTTTAAACAGTAGGCACCCAGACCTTACCAACATATGCTTCAGATTGCACGGAGACTTCTGCCTCCTCTCTGGCAGCATTGGTTGCATGTTCTGAAGGAGGTCATGCCTCTAAACTGTAGGTCAGCTGCTGTCAGCCCATGTTCTTTATTTGGCCAAACTGTCTTATGTTCCTTACCAGAGAATGCTGTTGCCTCTCCTTGAGTGAGGGAATGGTAAAGAGTTGCCTGCAGTGGATCCATATGAAAAAAAAAAAAATTCTTCCTGACTTGACAGTGACTATAGGAATTATTCTGTCCACTTTTATTCCACGACACTTTCTCCTGCCACTATGAGAAAGTTCACGGCGCAGCACCTTTGGTGAAGCATCCTAGTAGTGGCTGGGACCACTCTTGACACGTAGTGTCAGGAAACAGTGTAAGTAAAGCTTGCAGCTGACATTAAAAAAAATGGTTGAAAATGCTGGGCTTCTGTGCAATGGGTATGCATGTTTACCATGTGCAAAGGTTTAAAATAGATCACAACAAGCTGTTATTGTTAAGTAACCTTCTTCTATGTGATGAAATGAGTCAATCATCTGCCATGAACTCAAGGATTTTTAATTTTTTAATGTGTGTTACAACTGCAGCATGAGTAAGATAGCTTTCTCATAGTTCCAGTTAAAAATTCAGATAAGAAAATACTGACATAGGTGGCAAACAGAAATTACTTAGTTCAGACTCTAGAGTGTGCACTATGGAGTGAACTGATTAGAAAGTAATTGGCAAGAGAGATTAAGGAATTATCAGAATTGTAAATTGTGAACAATAGCTTTTATATTGCACTGTTTTCTAAACCTGATACTTTAAAATAAGCAGCTTTTTAGCTGATACAGTGCCAACTGATTTGAATACAGAAATTTTCTATATTAGATCTTTAATATACAATCTTCTATTCCTCTTTTTTATTACTGAGTAGAATCAAAGCATTTCGAACCCTCCAAGAAGCTCTCAAGTGCAACTATGAGCACTGGCAAATATGGGAGAACTATCTTCTCACCAGTACAGATGTTGGAGAGTTTTCAGAAGCAATTAAAGCTTATCACCGGCTCATGGACTTAAGAGAAAAGTACAAGGATACACAGGTGGGGAAGTTTTCATGTTAAGTCATCCTAGATGTTCATTAATTTTTCTTGTAAGACAAAGAGAGATTTCTGCTGATCGTGGTATCAGTAACGATAGCACACATACCAATGAAGTTATGTAGGCAAGTCATTTAATTTTTTGCGATCTGGGCTGTAAAACTAAGTATTTAAAATAAAAATGGACAAAAAGGAAAACCTTTGCATCCTGGTTGCCTTAGACTTTGTGGAAGGACAAATATGAGCCTTGCAGTTTTAAGATCTGATGTTAAATAAAACACAATCCATAACCCTATCTTTCTATATTGTTTCTGTATATCTTAGTATCAGAAATAATACATTTAATTTAAAGAAAGGTAAGCTTTTCTCATGTTTGAAAATTCCACAAATGAGCCTTTGAAAGTGAATTATGTTTCACAGACTGAATGCATTACAGTCAGAACACTGATTCTTAATAATCTGGAACAAAGAAAAATAAAGGAGGTATTTTGCTCATCTTTCAGTGTAGTTCAGTTAAGCTCAGTTATTTTCTGTGTTTGTAAATGAACGCTCAGGATAAAATCCAGAGAGCCTACTTTAACAGCTTCAGCTGGGATGCTACCTTGCCTAAAACCAGGTTCTGATTCTAGCAGCATTCTGTATTCAGCGAAAATAGCAAGGTGAATCTGAAAGGCGAGCCAAAGAATCCCTTAAGCAGAGTAGTGAAACACTTCCAAAAGCCTGTGCAAAATAAATGGATCTGGTGGAACAGCTTATGAGCTGTTAGGGAGTTTGTAGCACCAGGGTAAGAGGACTCAGCTGCTGCTGGGCATTGATCCCAGGAGTATGTTTCTTTTCTTATCCCATAAAATGCTTAAAAGTAGATTTCCTGGATCTTGGGAGTTTGAGTCCAGTGATGAGGAGAGAGAACAGATAGAAATAATTATGGTTGTGGAAACATCTTGTTTGTTCATGGGGGGTGGGAATGTTTAACACTTTTTTCCAGATTACTTTCTAATAACAGATTGTATGTGAGTTCACTATTTAGTACTATAAAGCCAACCTTCAGAGGATAACATTCCATATGAAAAAAATCATTTAGGTTTGATAAAAAGTCTTCAACTCTCTTTGCACTAAAGTGTCTAGTCTTAATAGTCTTAAGTGTGGTAAAGATTAGTGTGTTTGTCAGCTACAGTATTGTGGTCCTGGTGGGGCATGTGTGTTTATTTATGGGACATCTTGCAGATGTTTGGCCTTTTTTAATTATTTATTTTCATTTCAGTTGTTAATTTAAATTAAACACAGGTCCTGTAAACAGCAGTGTCTTCCATTACCTGAATTAATCAAGTTCAGCCTGTTTACTGATATTTTTATTACAAGGTGAAAATATCGTCACGATTCTGCCTCAATTTCCTGTACCATTCTCTTTAACGGTAGCCTGTGCTGGTAACACAAATCTCTGTCTTAGCTCTTTGTCCTCTTTACTTATCTTCACCAACCATAGAATCTTATAGATGAGGTTTAAATTAGTTTAATTACTCCCTTAATAATATATTTGTCAGTAAACTCTATACTGGTCATATGGTACTACATTTGTATCTTACCAAATCATAACTAGAGACCAAATATTACAGATATCATTATGTATACTGATGCTGATTTGAGTTGAAATAAAAACTCTTTCCTGCTGCTTTTTTAAGGTGCTGGCTATTCTGGTCAGAGCGGTAGTGGATGGTATGGCAGATCGCACTGGAGAGGCAGCGAGTGGACTGAAGGGGAAACTGCAGGAGCTCTTGGGCAGAGTGACTTCACGAGTGACAAATGATGGGGAGATCTGGAGACTTTATGCCCAACTTTATGGAAATGGACAGAATGATAGTGCTGAAGATATTGAAAAGGTAAATGTATTGTGAGGTATATGTTTCTATGGATACGCACTTATGGTACAAACTTTCTGTTCTCTAACAAGCTGTGGTGCTATAGCAAGACATGCTCTTGTTCCAGATGTGTTTTGCATTAGTCTTTCTATAAGCTTATCTTTGGTTTTTCATATTCCTACAGCACACATTTTTATTATCTAACAGAAGCAAGATGTTATAAATCAGTTTTTGTGGATTTTCAAAAAAATCTCTCTCTTTTACCAGTATTTCATTTTAAGATATCCTATCACAGCATATGTGCATTGTCTTGGATTTGTATTCTGAAACTTCTCTTGGCAGCAATCTAATGGCTATAATCTAATGGAGTTTTGTTGTGGTTTGGGGTTTTTTGTTGGTTTTTGGTTGGTTTTTTTAATTGGAATAATTTATTCTGGAGACAAATATTGCAGCTTCTGGAAGAAAAGTGGATCTTAATGGCATGATCCAGTGGCATCATAAACTATCTACATTGTTGTTTGCAATTGCTAAGGGAAAATGCATTTAAGATATAACTCTAACACAGTTAGAGTTCCCAGACTAAAACTATTTTGTCTTTACTTAGCTGAAAATGGAATTAAATAATGCCATTTAGTTCTTAATCTGCTGAACCCCATTGGTTTCTCTTTACCCATCTCTGGTTTTGCTACGTTAGCTTCCATCTCTTATTCCCATCACTTCCCAAGTAATCAAGTTGAATGCATTTCCAAAATAACCCCTCTGTGCTGCTAGAAGTGTTTCCTTTGTTGGATGATGGAGTGTGCTTTGCATTTGGTGTTAAATTTCCAAAATTCAAATAGCCTTGCACACTCCAAAGATACTTATGGGTTATCAGGTCTTCACTGAAGCTGAAAATACGCAGGGTCAGCATTCAGTATGTCTGGTTCCTAATGGGGGTATGCCTTTGGCCTGGGCAAACATTTTGGAGAATTGCTTGTCGCTTGATATCAAGCATATGCAGATGGTTGGCCCTGCAAATTGTATGCCTTTGGGCTTAAACTTGTAATTATTTGGGCCTTGCTCATTGTCTTCATCTTTATGCTCTGCCTTGTGAAATGCCTTGTTTAGTCATTGCCAGCATCCATTCTACTTCCACTTTCTTCCTTTTTTCCTTCCCTGTTTTTTTAAAGCTGAGCAATAAAAGGGATTTGGCCTATTTAGAATTCAGAAATACAGACACTGCAATATCCTGTAATATATCCTCAAATTCTTACTCAGACATGCAAAGTAGCAGAGTCCCTGTCTATACTATAAATGTAATCGTTTCAGAATCTGGTTAGATCACAGTATTTTTCACTAACCCAGTTAAAAACATGGTTTCAATTTGTAGAGTAGACAGGACTTTGTGTTTCCTAATCAGACTGGTTATGGAGCATGTTTATGGTCCAGCTTGTTCTGCAAAATGGGCTGATGTTTATGAATACTTAAGGTATGTGTACGTGTGTATCCAAGTATCCTTGAGAGTACCACAGATGTGGATCAAGAAAGGGCAAAACTGCCTACAGCTCCAGCATATATTAATTTACAGTGTAAAAATTAATTTACAACACACTAAATAATCACTGGTAGCTTTTCTGATATATTATAAAGTAAAAATGTTAAAAACAGTATTTATTGGAGTCACTGCCACAAGCACCATCATGTGTCAGTCAGATATGAAGTGAATATAACTATCTGTAGAAAAATTTCAGAGGTATCATTATAGTTTTCCACTCACATTTATTATGCAAAAGGTCAATGAATCCTGAAAGGACATTATTTACTATATTGTGGCATCATGGGACAAAGAGATGGGAACAGATCTCTTGTAGCATCGTGTATCCTTACAAAGGTAGGATTTGACCTTTACTCCATAATGTAATACCTTATTTAGTTCAGATTTAATTATATTTAACAATTTTGTTCCTAACATTGCATTTGAAAGAACAGCCTTTTATGTCTGGCTGTTGTAAAGGGTGGGTTGGTTGTTGTTTTTTTACCTTTCTGCTCTGCTGCCGTGTTTGATGCCATGAATCATTAGAGTCTACAGCGACAATTCACAGCAGTGCTTTGTAAATTGAATCAAAGTCAGACAGGGTTTACAAGTTAGGAGTCTAAAACCATTGCAGTATTGGTTTTGTGGGGGTTTTTTCTTTAGCTTAGCATATATTTACTCTTACACTTTATGTATCTGACCTGCCACCTCATTCAGTACTTCATTCTTTCCTTGTGCTGAACTCAGTCCAGTCCAACCCTTTCCCACCAAGGAATCTTTCCAACCTTCAAGTTTCCTGCTGATCCATACCCAGGCTATGAAACCGTTCTGCTCCTTGAACTTTCCGCAGCTCATAACGATTTCCTTCCAGGACAAATCCAGGTTCCAGAAGGGCAAACAAACAGCCCACAAGACTTTGAATTCTTTCCCCTCCCTGACATCTGTCAGTAAAACCTCCCTAATTTGCTGCTCTGACTCAGACACATGCAGACTGAAATCAGACTGCTGTAAAACGGTAGTTCCTTCTCTTGGAAGTTCTTGCCTCTGCTGGGCAGAACTACTCCCAGTTATAACCTAGGTTGTTATGAAGAAAATAATTTGTTCTGTTTTGAGTTAATACACCTTTACTGCAATTTACAGCAGCATGAGTTCAATCACCTGTGCCATGGTGATTTGAACACCAGTGGGGGAGAGAAGGTAGGAACAACCCCCAGATTTAGTCTTTGTTCAGCAATCAGAAGTCTTCATTGTGCTCACGTCCGTGTACCGCACTGAAAGTTTTTTCTTCCTTTATATGATATTTAAACTCTTTAAAAATATAATTGAAGAGTTGTCATTGAACCAAGATATGTAACTTCTGGCATGTATTTGTTTTGTATTTCAAATGCTGTGGAAAGAAAACGAAACTAGAAAGCAAAAATTAATTTCTTCTGCTGAAATTTTTCATGTTTTTTTTCTTAATGGGCCCCTCCTTCCATACTGTTAACATTTATTTTTCCTGTTCACACTGAGAACCAGAGCAGTATGGCAGCTAGTAGCTGCATCTGTAAAATACATTATTTGCCAGAAATACATATACAGAAAGATGGCTTTGATGCATTCAGTTATACATATTTTAGGTACAAAATTGCTGTTCAAAGTGCAAGGACAAGTATTTTTCCCTTTTTCATGTGCATTTAATTACGATGACTTGGCAAACATGGGTCACATCCATCAGTCTAGACAGATTTTTAAAAGATAAAAATTAGACACATGTTACTTGATATGCCTCTCATACTTGAGATGCAATATTGGTGAAGAACATCTGTGTTACAGCTGGTGCTTACCGTTGCAGAGAAGGACACTACTCCAACTCACAGGAAATCAAGCATCGTAAAGATAATTCATCTTCTGGATCAAGCAGTAATTTCATAGATGCTTAAAACTAAATTACTCTCCTTGTTTCCGTTCTTAAATACTGATAATTTTTTTTTTCCTCCTTGCAGTCCCTGCAGTGTCTCACTAAGGCACATAAATGTGAAATTCAATCGAGTGATTGGGAGAAAGATGTTTCTTCTTTTAAGGAAGTGGTGAAAGGAGCCATAGAGATTGCACATGGTATGTTCTACCTGAAAAGAACTGTTACGATTCATGAAGAGTGTGGCAAATGCTTATTAAGCTTAGTAACAAAATAATATTACACCTTACCCATTATATTTATTCCTACTGTTGAAAGTCCTCTAACAGAGAGCATCATGCTGATAGTGCATACAAAAATATCCTTGGAATGAGGCAGAAATTGTTTGGGGTGAGTCAGTAAACATATGATTGGTAAACATGGAATCAGTTCATTTCATGGTCTAGCAATTTCATAATGCAAGTGTAAATGCATCCATAGTTCACCTTAGTCCTCAAATCATCACATAAGTTTGATTGACTGTGCCAGCCAGGAGACGGAAAAAACTTAGTAAGACTATTCACTGTGCTGTGTTATTTATGTTTAAGAAGTATACATATAGCTGCTGGGTTTGCAGTTATCTTCTCACAATTACACAGCATTCTTTTTTCTTGTGTTTCTTTTTGGCAATATTACATGAAAAAATTGTCTATGGAAGAGACCAAGATTTTTAATTAAATGTTATTTAAAGAGTATTGCTATAAAGGTAATGCTTTTTTGTTTTGGGGTCCTTTTCTTCTGTGTTTGGGTTTCAGTGGCTATAAAATGCAGCAAGAACAAATCTAATCATCAGGAAGCTTTGCAGATACTTTCTTCAGCTCGTCTCAATTTACGTGGCTTGTCATCCAAAGCAAAGGTAGGAATGTTTGAAAGGTAGGAATTTTTGTTTGAAAGCTAGATATCTTTGTTCTGTTGCCAGAAACCATTTCTCTGTTTTGAGTCATTTATAGATCAAATAATACCTGCCTGTCCCGCTGCATCATCAGATAGATCTTCACCTCTTTGCTGTTAAAGATTCCAGTTTTAAGTAGACTTATTTTCCTTCTTCCTGATAAGCATTGACTGAAGTAAACCTACTACTCTGAAATGTCAATGCTACCTCTTAGTCTAAGTTGAATTTTACTCAAAATATGGGGCAAACAGTCTCAAATATTTGGAAATCAGTCATTTCAAAGACCAGTTCCTTAGGTGAGTAGTCATGGGGGAAGCAGGGCAGTCTCAGAAAGAAAGGCTATAAACCTGCAGAAAGGACCAAAACATGTCAGGACTACTTTACATCACTTGAAGTGTTTTAAAAACAGCTATTGATTAAAAGAGAGAACTATTTTTTTAATAAGGTTTTCATGAATATCCTACCAATTCAGATATTAATTCATTGGAAAAAATGTCTTCATGTTTGAATCGTATGTTTGGTTTTTGGAGTTGCGCCTTCATAGCCAGGCACCCACAGAGCTGAGTCTGTTTCTGCACCTTTATTATCCTCATTTCACCCTTCATCGTACAATGTGAGACACAGCCACTGTTTAACTGAGGAATGATCTGAAATATGTTTTTATTCAATATATACTTAACGTCTTAAAGAAGTACTCTTCCTGGCTGTGTGGGGGGTTTAGTAAATGTGAATTACAGAGTAGAAGTTTTATAGCACGTGTGCTTGTGATACAAAGTGTTGATCCATCATCATTGTGCTGAACTTGGCTCGCTCTTTTTAAGTCCTATAATTTTAAGGATAAAAGCCTAGGCAAGCTGTGTAAGTAGACACAGACTGGCTCCATAAGTGTGCTTTTAGATAACTGGCATACATGAGTCTTCAGAATGCGTTGAAAAAAGCCAAAACGTGAATGTTTTGTTGTGATTCACAAAATGGTTTTAAAAAAAACCAACTCTGTATACTTGAGTATGACTAGAGAAAGCAAGACTACTTGACATAAATTATATAAATACAGGTGGCTTATATTATGCAGATCTTGCATTATCTGAAAGATTACGAATAGGTGGGTCTAGTAAATTGTATTCTTAATTCCTGAAGGCAGTAGTTAAATGAACATCTATACTATTGGCAGATAATGAATGGTGCCTTAAAGTTTTATGGTGCTTCTGAGAAAGCTGACATGTTAGACATAAAGCTATTGGTATGACCTCATTGTTTTTGCATACTTTCCAAGATGCCATCTTATTTTTAATTTGAAGTCATATTGAATTTCCAGAGTGTGTTGTGGTTTAAAAACTCAGTGATCTTTTGTAAGATCTATGCACAAACAGTTTAGCACTGTTTATGCCTGTCCAAGCTTGAGTGCAGCATCTTTTTTTGCTGTCTTGTGAGTCAATATTAGTCTGGGGTTTTTTTTCTTTTTTTCTTTTAACAGAGAAAAACACTTTAAAAAAATGGGCTAAGAGCAGACTTGGTAGGTAAGATTTCAGAAAGAATAAAGGAACAGTGAACATAACTTCTTTTAAAAGAGAAAATTCAAAAAAATTTGTAGTCAGGACATGCAATTGGAACAAATCAGTAGTTTCTGTACATCTTAATGTCACTTCTCAGACTTCTCTCCTTTCGTGGGATTTCCATCTCTGACACTCTAGGTCCTGTGTTGTGCCAGATTCATGGTGCACTCACAGCCTGCCGAAGGCTCCAAATCGTAAATGTGTTGTTGTTAATGAACTCCTTTCTGCCTTCTGGGCAGTTGCATGCTCTGCCAAAGAGCACAGTGGGTTCTCTTCTGCTCCTTGCCTCCATGCATCATTTTGATCTGACAGGTGAGGTCTCCAAAAAGGAGAAAGGTCATGGAGCTGTATCGTAAATGCATTAAATATGGGTACTGTTGTGGGGGGAACATGGGGCACAAAGCCCAAAGCATGAGGGTGCATGAAACTTCCCCAGGCTGCATCTAGTTGAATAGATCTCTTTAACTCGGGGGGGGGGGGAATTATATCATTCTGATTTATTTAGCTGTCTTAGCCAGAAAGAACCCAACTTTTCTGTCACATTCCCAGTGTGAGGTTTTTGGGCTGAAAGTCAAAAAAGTTTCTGTACTTGTAGCAAGAACATGTTCCTATTTTTGTGTAAGATGTTCCCTTGTTCAGTGACAACACTGTTCTGAGGCACATTGAAGACCTTTTAAGCACATTTTTGTTTATATACGTATCTGTATTGTCCCGTTATGTTTTGATGATATAATGATATACAGATGTACTCCAGAGCAACTTTTGTTTCCTTGGTTTGTTTTTGTCTCTAAATATGGGCTTTTCCTTTCTGTCAATTGAAGTGTGAATCACTCTACCTTTACAAAATAAAGGGGAATGTTTGGGTCCCGCACCACCACCCCCATATTTCTGCAGAGTGGAACCTCACACAGCCTCCGTGTTACCTGAGTCAAATGACAAGTCCTGGTCTTGCAATAGCAGTATGTTCTGGTGCAGCTTCCACAAAGCTCCAGTCAGACCTTGCGTATCTCAAGGCTCTAGATGAGTCACTTAGCATTCTTCTCCTTTGGTTTCCTTGTAAATACATGAAGATTATTATTACTCATGAGTTAGCTGCTTTGTGTTTCTGTCAATGTCTTAAGGTCTTTAAGAACAAACTTTTTTATTATTCTGTAGTGTTTTGTTTTCTCTTGTATAACTTAATTACACACAGATGAATGTCTCCACGCACGCATTTCTTGACACCAAATGTTAAAACATGTTTGTTTGGGTTTTTTGGAGAAAATGACACAAGAGAATATGACACTGGGAAATATGGCCACCAAAAATTCACAACTACTGATTTATCAGTGGGTGGGTTTGTAAACTGCAGTGACAGTGAGATGCCGTCCTAATTTGAGTTTCATGGCAAAGTCCTTCACCTCCCATGGGTCAGCGTAGGCAGTCAAGTCAGAGCAGAAACCCAACATCCACAGGAGGATTCCGCCCCTTTGGCAAAATACCAGATGTGTGACACACACATCTGTGTGTGTGTATATACATATATATATGTGTATGTATATATATGCCACAAAAATTGACTTTTTAAAGAGAGCAATACCATCATAGGTACCAAAAGTACAAAAGGGAGAACAGTGTTGATGACTTTTTTTGTGTGTTCTGTCTCTACGCTGAAACACAGAAGCTGTATGTATGTTTTAAAATAATGTTTCTTTTGTCACGCAGCAACTTTTTGTAGATGTCGCGAGCGACGAGGTTCCCAGTGAGGTGGCTGATGATGTGACAGCTATGGACGACGTGATTGCTGAGCTGCAGGAACTGAGCAACCAGCTGAGAGACCGCTGCTGACATACGGACCAAATTTCACGACGGGAAGACAATAACGGCGTGTTTCTTTTGCCACAGCTTTTGCTGATGAAATGGTAACAGCACCCTCAATAAACACTTTTCTGTACAGCGCTGTTCTCGTGGTCAGCTTCCTTCAGAGTTCAGGCTGCTTTTTAAGATTCTTACCTGCTCTCGCTGCCTGTTTCGGTTCCTCAGGCCCAGATTTTCTAGCACAGAGCTACTTGTATCTGTGAGGCGGTGACTGAGGATTAGTTCAGCCTGAGCGCATGGCACCCAGGCGCCAGCCCGCCGCGGGACGCCCGTCCGGTGTTACACGCGGGGGACAGGAGGGGCGCCAGGGCGGGAGGAGATGCACAAGCCCACCGCAGAGGCGGGAGCGGGGCCCAGCCTATCACCCTCACCGGCGACGCCCACAGCCAATCGGAGGATGCGTCTGTTTGCCGCTGGCCAATCAGAGGAGCTGTAAGGCGGGCCTGGCAGTGCTGGGGAGCTGAGGTGAGGGCAGGCTGTCATGGCGGGGAGTGCAGGGGGTTGCAGGGCTGAGGGGAGTTGTCAGGCTCTTTCGCATTTTCATTGGTGTTAATTGCTGAGAGAGGAGTAGGAGTACGGTCCCGAGAGTAAGAATTTAGTGTTTGTTGTTACTTTAATGCAATCAGAGTAGCGGGATGTTCGCTGCGTTAGGATTTACAGACCGTTGTTAAAGCAGCATTATTTTATTCAGAAATACAGAACCAGCGTCCCTGGGCAACAGGCTGGCACCTCATTTCGGCCTCTCACTGGCAGCATTTCCCCCCACTGAGGCAGCAATAAAACTGCAATCTGATCCAAAATACTTACATCTCACTGGACCTGAGGAAGTTCTTTTCATCTAGACTATTCTGCAGTTTAAATTTTTAAACATCTTTGCTCTTCTTAAAATAATATTTTTTCAGGGTTTTCCAGAAACCTGTACAAAATAGTTTCCTCAACATTATTTTGGTAAAAGGAAATAAAACAATTAATTGGATTTTAAGCAGTAGTAAATCACGTTATTTTGGTGTGTGAAGGGAGAAACCATCTTGACGCCTTTGTAAAGCTTTGTATCTTTGTAGAGCTGCTTCGAACAGAGAATAAATTACTTGTTGCCAGTATTTTAACATGAGGTTCCCAGAAAAAAATTTATTTTAACAGAGTTTACCTGCCAGTGAAGGAGAGCTGGCTCCAAAACACTTCTTCATTTAATGGCCCAGAAAGGGAGGAGGCATTGAAGCTTGTGCAGAATGAATTTGCTGGAGATACTCCTGTTTTGCTCATGTGTTTGGGCCCACCTGAGAGAAAAAGAAAAAAAAAAAAAAAAAACAACAGACTGTGACTTTTGTGACAGAATCCCACCAGTACTATCTTTTTATAATTATATTTTGAAATTATTTACCTCATTCACAAAGGAAAATAAATCTTTATTATTTTGTTCTCGGCGCTAAATTTTCTTGTGAAGAAAGGGTTTAGGTGTAGAACCATTAAGTGGCAGAAAAATCTGCCCTTTTTCTTGTGATCTTATGGCAAATTTTAAACGAGAATTATATGCCATTCTCAACTTGAAAATATGAGAGTTTACTTCAGTTTTCTTGATTTAAAAGAAAAGTTTCCATTGACTTTCTATGAGACACCTCTGTAACTGAAGTTTGGAGATGCAGAACATGAAGCCGCATTAATTTTTGTATAATGATAGATGGGAAGATAACATTTCATATAGAATATCAGAGAGGTCTCTGAGAGGGCCTCTTTTTTCCTTTCCCTTTTGATTTTTTTTTCTTTTGAAAATGATTTTTGTTTCTTTGCCTAAGATGGTCACATTAAAAAGTCATTCTGCTCTTCCAGTGTCTCTCCCCTGCAGTACTTCGTGTTTTCTCAGCCCAGATTGTTTCCCTCGTTCGAGCCTCCCTCTTAGCAGATGTGTGGAATATGTACAGCTTTGTCTTTCCCCCAATACAGGGAAAGCCTACTATCTGCAGTGTGTCCCTGAAGAGTGCTAGGACTAGTGTTATGACAGCACAACAATTTTCTTGTCATAATTAATGTAGTAGAGGAGACATGCCTGCAGAGACTTAAAAATACACCATTTAAATACGTGCAGACAATATACATGGTGTGCAGGATGGAGGCAGGAGCTGGCTCACCATTCAGGAGACGCTGGCTTTTCAGAACAGATATCATCCCAGAAGATCTCGGCACCTTCATGCATGAGACTGAACGCCTGATGTAAATCTCTTACCAGGTATGTTCATACTTCCTCTTTCTTTTTATTAGTGGCATTTTCATTGTCTTCAAATACAAGGCGAACCTCTACTGCTTTGTTGGAGTTCATCACAGAAGCCTTTTAAAACTTTACAGACACAAAAGCCACCTCAGTTTTGTATGGTACTCATTTTCTGTACTCATGCCAGCAGCATGTGGTTCAGAATAGCTCTAGGAGACTATTGTCATGAAGACAATGCTACTATAAAAGCTCTGTTTGTCAGAAAAAACCAACTTGCTAGTGTGGAAAGAGGAAGGAATATTAAACAGAGTGCAGACTTTCCAGATCTCCATCTTATGGGCAGCATCTGTCTTCTAACATAGCGATGTTTTTCACTCGGATCACTCCCAGGACAACTGCAGAATCCTTGAGGGTTTAGCAAAACTGGACAGTCCTTTGTCAGTCTAGCTGTCATACCCACAAATACCTCTGTAACATCGATGTTATTTTCAAGTGCTCTATTTACAGCTGTGGGATAACGATTGTGTAGGGTAGCATGGACCTGATTAAGCAATATTTTGCAGAAATGGCCTACACTTGACAGCAGAACTTCAGGTACTTCTGATTTTTTTTTCTTTTTGACTTTAGAAGTATTAGGGACTACCCATTTTTTCATCTGTCTGCCATTAGAGCTAATTTGGTGTGAAGCAGAGGTAGAACAGATCAGTCTAGAATTTTTCAACTTCTACCTACCCAGACAGGGAAAGCAACTGTCTTAGGGTTTTGAACATGAGTATAAGGACAGTAAAGCTTAAAGGAAGTATGATGTATGACAAATAATTTATTTCCATGGCCTAAAAGGGTTTGTTTATATGTCTTTGACCCAACATGGTTCAACCTAGAATGTATTTTCAGCATTGGTGGTTAGAACCCAGGGAAGATCTCCTGACTCACCATGAGGGCTGTGTGAAAGGCACACAGCTGGGTGTGGTGCTAAAAGGTTTTCTTGAGTTGGGACGTTACTCATGAGCAGAAGTGAATGTTCTTAGGGCTGGTGAGGCCACACTGACTCAGGCAGGTCATCCCAAGTAAATGCCAGGAAATGTTGTCTTTCACATCACGTTGTCTTTGATGTTCCTTCTTCCACACTAACGGGTACATTCAGAAAGGCTCTCATACCATCATTCATGCAGAGCTCTGTACCAAAAGCTCCTTGGAAAGAAATAATGCTTGGAATAATTTTTCAGATCTAAAAATAGTGTATGGCTTATATGCAAATAGAGAGGATAACCTTTAAAAGTTTGGTTTTCAGATATGTATGTACTTTGGTTAAAACTACACCTCTAATTATTTTCAAAATAAATAAGGCAGAAAAAAACAGGTATTAATTTTATCCTGGTTTGGAGCAGAACTGCTCGTGAAGGTATAAAGTCACTTTGAAATTATTTTGAATTAGCTCCTCTGTTCAGTATTTCTGTCTCAATATCAGTCACTGTATGAATGACAGTACAAATGGACATGATGTATTTCAGGGGATAAAAGGAAGCTAAAAAAACTCGTGCTATTTCCAGAATAATGCAATTCAAATAATATACAAGTATTTAACTTCTGTTCATCTGCATTCATGCAAAGCTCTGTACCAGAAGCGTGTACGAAATAGGGAAGAGGTAACAGCTGATAGTGTACAACTTGTGTTCTCTGAACTTAAAAATAAACTGGAATTTGATAGGAAAATCTTATTCTAAAGAGGAAAAAATGAGCATCAACTGTATGGAGTCATTTTCAGTGTGATTACTCAAACTTGGTGCTTTGTGTTTCAAAAATTATTTCAATAAAACAATTTGGTTATTTTTGTTTATATTGTGTTTGTGTAAAGACATGTATACTTTTGTATATAATTGTGTGTGTGTTATAGACAGGGCTGCTAATTCTGAAGGTGTAAAAGGCACATTTACAGGAAGGTACATTTCATGAAAGGATGCATTACAGAGACTGGAACGTGTCAGTCTTTGTGTGTTTCTAGTGTTCTTGCTACTAATCTGAGTGCTGAGTACAGGACTGAGAGTCCTCCTTTTCAAAAATGACTAGTTATTTTGGGTGTACTCTTGAAGAAACCTTTACAGGTGCCTGACTTTAGAAGTGAACGTGCTAAGCACTTTCAGAAAACCAGACCAAGCCTTTCCATTTCTCCCACATTACTCATTCAAAGCCCCTGTTTTCAAAGTCTCTGACAAAGTTAGACCTGAACATGGATCACCTACTTTTTTATTAACAGACAATAGCTAGAGACTTTGTGAATGCTCACTGTGGTTCAGGGGAGAAAAAAGAAAATAAAAAACAAAAAGCTTTGCTTTCGTAATTAAATACCTTCAAACATTGTCTGCCTAAACTCTGAGCTTCCTGCTTTGTTTCAGTTCTGTTTTCCAGAGGGCTTTTGATTGCTGGTCTACTGGTTAGATTTAGGATAAGGTAGACAGATCCATTTTAGCATATATTGTTTTCATTTTTTTATTCACATAAGAGATTTCCATTGATGTCTGCTATTATAAAACTGTCACTTCCTCCATTTATGAAGCATTTTAAATTAAAATAGTAATAGAATTTAGTTTGTATTAGTAGAATTGACTTTGTATTGGGGATGAAGAATGGAGAGTGGAATTTCAGAAATTATTTTATCACAAAATTTTGATGGTTACCTTGAATTAAGCCAGACATGGATAGCACTTACTTTAAGAAGTTATTTAATTTGCATTTCTGAAGATGTTTTCTGTACACAAGTGCATATAAAAGATGTGCCTATCCCCTCTTGAGAACTGCCAGACCAGTAACACTTTTTAGTTAAAAAGTAATAAGCAAATCAGGCCAGATGTAAGAAAGTCTGTCCTTTACATTTTACATGGTAGGTTTCAGAAATAAAACTGGCAGATGAGGTGAATTTCACAATGTGAATGGCAAGAAAATATTTACTGTTACGTAAAAGCCATTCCAATGCTGCAATACAGATAGTTTTTGCACCATTCAAAGTACTTATAAATAGATAGGTTTCAATCGACAAGTAGCTTATTCAGGCATGTGCTCAAATATAGTAGTTGCATTCATTAGGCAAACATTTCTACTAATCCCTCAGCTACACTAATAAAAGACTAATCCTTTATAGGCTCAATGTAGTAGCAGAGGGTTCTTTTTTTAAATATTAACATCCTTCAAAGATCAAGGTCTAATCATTATTTAGTCGCCATATTTCATTTTCAGCAAATGAGTTGAAAATTGATAACCCTGGCAGCATGTTAAGGTAGAATTCCTTACTGAAAATGGAGACATCCTTACTGTTAAGAGCAGCTTATAATAGATACTGTGGATCTGAAGTGGATTGGTTTCTTCTCTTTAAACAAAAAACCCAGAGAAAAGCAGCAGTCTTGTTGGGCTTTTGGTGTGTTTGTTCCACTAATTTTATAGCATTTGCCATTTCACTCACTTCTTTCACCCATTTTATTTCATTGTTAAGGCAGGCAAGAAAAGTAAGTTTGTGGATTCAGGCTGGCTTCACTGAGCAAGACAAGGATGCCAAGTAGGGACAATTCAAGTAAGTGAGTCACTGTCCTTCTGTACTGGGTTAGATAAAAGACCTATTACAAATTTAATTCTCTAATACTGATCTAAACCTAAATTGGGTTTCTGCAAGAACAGAGTGGTTTGGGATCAAAAATCAATGATAATTAACTCTGCTTTCTGTAGAGAACTGTTTTCCAAGCTGACCTAATTATGAAAGTCCGTTTTTCTGTTTCCAGTTTACTCTGACCTGAATGTTTTCTCAGAACACACCAAGAACCTTTTAATCACCAGTGATGTCACATATCCCTCCTTCTCATTTTTTTTCCCTGTTTATTTTAAACCTCAGTGACCTGTGAGTCAACTACAGCAATTCTTGGCCAAAAAACAGCGTAACAAACTAGGCAAAGAAATACCAGCCATGAGGCATGCAATGGAAAACAAGGATTAACAGAACTGAAAATCTTCAAAACTGCAAGTTAGCCTGTTAATGACATCACTGCTGAAGTGAAGCAGCTGAATTTTGCAAGTCACATTTAGAAGTTAACCTCTGCAATTCAGCTCTTTTCTGCTGTTATTTCTAAATGAGCATCATATTCTCTCCGTGTTAAGTGCAATCATTCCATCCACCTCCAAGCCTCTCTTCCTGCTTAATTTTCAGTTTCTGCAAACACACGGGGCTTTCTGCTCACTGGAATGATGATCCCACAATCGTGGAAACCCCCTTTGTGTTTCTGGCTTCTCTGGCACACAGTTGGCTTGCCCATCCATATGTGATATTCTCTCAGCTGTCTGGCAGTTTTGTGATCTTTGGTCCCTGGAAAAGCACCCCCGATTCTTATAGTTCTTTGTGCACTAATGCCCCATGACAATTTCATGTTGTCCCTTTCCAGTAGTAGTGCCCCTTCCTCCTGTCCCTGTAATCTCTCTTCACCACTTCTTTGAGGTTTGTCCATGAGTTCTTGGTAGGAATTATGCTGGGAAGGGCGTTAAGGTTGCTATTAGTGTAGAGAGTAGGTAACAGCAACGTGAAAAATGTAATTTGTAGTGAGATGACAGCTACCTGAAGGAGTGGAAAAAGGACATTTTTCCATCTGTGCTGGGTGAGCCCCTTGGGGATGAGACTTTGGGGGACCTTTATGCTTAAGGGCAGTAAAGAGCACTGTAAGCCTTTGCCAGAAAACTGAGACTGTGGAGGGAGTACAGCAGCCCAGAGATGATGATGATGGTCCATGTGGAACTGATGAAACAGGGGGAAAAACGAGCACTATTCCTTGAGCAGGAAGACAATCTTTCCTTGAGCAGAGGACTGAGCAGTAAATAACCAGACCAAACTACTACGTTGCCAGAGAGAGACAACAGACAAACCAGAAGCAACATGCAGCTGGAGAGCAAAGGTAAGGCACAGCTTGGCAATACTCCAAAATTAAAAGAACCAAAGTGTAGGCACAAATGCCAGTGTACTGTAGGGCTTTTAACAGCCCGTATGATCTGAGGGGTTTTGTCTGTTTGGGAATGCTTCAGGCATACCCACAATTTTTTTTATTATTATTTGTTTTATTCGTAGCAGTCCATCTTGCACGGCTCAGGTTTTGCTATTCTCAATGCCATCATCTCCTATTTTCAGTGGCTTTTAATTTGACTGTAAAAAATATGCAGCCCTAAAATGAGGTGTAGTGAACACAACCTCAACCAGTCTGCATTTTTTGTTTGCAAGTGAGAATCAGGCAAGTAGTTTGTAAGATTGGCAAGCTACTGGAGTTTTTGTAAACTGTAACTGCAAAACTAAATCCCTGTGGTGCTAAGCAGAGGGGGTTTTGTAGCTGAAGTATGTCTTGCATTTGGCCTGTACTCCACAAGGGCTTTTACTGCTATAGTAATCTCTAAGGAAGCTGGTAGGTGAGCAACACAAGTTCAAAAGAATTGATATAGAATAACTTACACAGTTGCAAATAGAACTTCAAATTGAGTCCTGTATAAATTAATGAGGGGAGAAAAAAAATGAAATGGCCTATGAAAACAGTTTAAGAAGTGAGGTCTATAATATGAGGTGAAATAGTGCTAGTACTGAGAACACACAGAGTTGTGACACCATTCAGAGATGACACAGGCAGTGAGCTACTGGCTTCTGTCTGCACATGCAGTTTCACTGCAGAAACAGTTGTCAAATGTGATTCAGATTCTGAGATGTTCCTAATCAGAACTGAGGTCAGTGGGATTTTTCCAAGTTTCCTGAACATCTTAGAGAAAGATTCAATCTCCTGAGGTTAAGCCTTTGCTCATCCTGTTCTCTTGGCATCCTGTGTCTATTATACTCTTACAAGTGCCTCACTCTCTTCGATAATAACCAAGAGTTTTGTGCTTCAATAGGGTGACGCCAATGACCTAACCCACCACAGACGTTGCAGACCACTTACATATATGTGCGCGAGGACACACAAATACATACACTCTTGCTTGTCGTGGCACTCTCTCCACCTCAGGGCAAAGCAAAGCAATCTGCCGTGTTCTGCTGCACAAGGTGACGTGTTTGGGACTCTGTTTCTCAGTGTTTTATCCATCCTGCACATGTATGCTCCCACCTGTTACTGCCGTGTTTGAACGCCTGCTGCATAACACCGCTGACCGTAATCCAGTCTCTTGTGGTTATCATGGAACCTTTGGGTTTCTGCTCTTTCGAGCATTGAGGCAGAATTTCAGAGGTTCTCGTTAAGGTTTTATTATTTCCATGAGGTTTAGCTGAGTGAAAAAGATGTCAGTTTTGTGACGGTCACTCTTACTATGGTGAGGTGGGTTGCTTTGGTTCGTTCGTTGGTTTTTAAGAGGAAGAGTTTGCAATTTTTTTCTAAAAGCAGTTGAACCCTGTGTTGTTCTGCTGGCAGTGCCTTCACCTGAGAGCTCAGTTTGATGCTGCATGTGGAGGCTTGGGGAACTGGGCCCAGGAACCTTGGAAGGAGATGACAAATTAGTTTCTTAAAGCCATAAATATCTAGATATATAATTCCTTTGTGTGTTTAGCTCTTTTCTGGACATTTTCTCATACATTCATACCAGAAATTATTTTGCACATTGCATATGTTGGGTTTTTTTCATATGCGTCTACTTCCTTGTGAAAGTGTTGGAAAGGCAGTGAAGGTAGCTTGCTGTGACAACAGGGAACACAACTAGGATATGTTGTCATGCCCCGCCTGGATGTGTTTTGGATCACTGCAGATGTGTCCACCTTCCAAGACATAAATCCAAAAGAAAGCCTGATATCCTCCCTGATGCTACTTCTTGCTGTAATGACATTTCTACAAGGTTCTGCATCAGTGAAAACAAATGGGGGTTGTATTACTGGATGGCAAGCTACTATCTGTGCAGAAAAGTGTTTGTATTTGAGTTGTTTTAAGCATTCATGCTTTGATTTATTGTCACTGAAATTTAATCTAGGGCTGTTTTTCCTTTGGACTTTCTCTGCAAGAGTTCTAGTGAAAATATTGCATCAGCACTTCAGGAATGGAGCAGCAGTGTTATTCTGATCTGTCAAATGCAGAGGCCGTGAACTTCCCCTGAGAAACCCAGTGAAACAGCCTTTCCACTCACATCAGGACTGGTAGTGTAAAGAATACTTCCTAAACTGGGGTCCCTACAGTAGCCCTCACAACTTGTGCTGCACATGAGCCTGACTTGTTTGCATACTGTTCTTGGATGCAGTGGAGGAAAGTGACTTTTGTGTGTGTAGATTTACAAGAGTGGATCCCAGCACAGTAGTAAGAGCAGCATCCCCAAAAAAGTAGTGACTCTTCAAAGTTACCTGAGCATAATGTTATCAGACCTTAAGTGTGCCTTTCTACAAGTTCAGATGTGTTTGTGAATATTTCAAAACTTATTTGGAAAAAATGATAAAAAATAAAAAGTAGTGATTTAAGAGAAAGATGTCTGAAATAAGATTAGACCTTTTAAGTATATAAACATTCTCACAGCAGTCATGCATCTATTTGGCAGAAGCTTAAAAATAACTTTTGTCTTTAATGCTTGGCAAAATGGCGTATGTGTGAGTGCATGTATGTGTGCGGTTTCGTGCCTTTTAAAGGCGAATGATGCTAGTATGAGTTTATAATTTACTGTCCTGTTTGCACTTGATACCATCAGTGATCTCAGCACAGCTCTGGAAATGGTGTTTAATTGTGGCAGAATGAGAGCATGGGTATAAAATTGTTTTGCAAGTCTTTCTCCTAAATATTGACTGTATTGCAGCCATGGGATGGGAGGGATTAAGAAATGGTGTTTGGTAGATCTGAGAGCTCAGCTCTGTGCCAAGCGTTGGAAGGGATGATGTAGCAGTGCTTTGACTAGGAATCTCAGTTAAGAGAGATTTGAATTACTTTTCTGATTTTTCCTCACTTAAAATCTAGATAAGAACATGCACATACTCTCCTTGTCGCTATTTGTTTTTGTTGCCCCTAAAACAAAGTGGCAGTAAAACCTTCACGTGCTATCGTCAAAGGCATTGCAAGGAACAAGATGAGCACTCTACCATCAGTCTTTGCCTTTGCCTTCCAGCACCTTGGCCCAAGAACAGCATCAAGCTGTAAGTGTGTGCTGTTGACAGCAGAGGACATGCACAAGCATTCTTGGTTTTGTTTGCTCCTTTCTTGTGGCTTTTGCTACCAAATTCTGCTTTCTAAGGCCCAATAAGAGACTGGTGATGGCCTCCCAGGTTCCTGTTGACCTTTCCTTCTACTTCCTGGACTCAGAGAGAGGCCTTATAACTGCTTTATCTGCAGTGACACCGAGGGGTCTTTGACACCCTGCTCCCTCCAGAGCCACGGGGAGGCCCTCTGAGTAGTGCCAGTCCTGCAGCTGCCGGTTCTGTTGCCTCTTCCTTGTCTTGAGTCACCACCTCACTCATTAACCTCCCCTGTTGCCACTCGTTTACAGCTGCCTGGTCTTCAGGATGCTCTTTGAGAGGCTCTGTGCGTCTCCAGGACCCTCCTTTCTACTGCAGCACAGCACAGGCTCTCTCCAGCTGCCATTGCCCCAGGATGGTCCCTTAAGAGGAACCCACAGGATTCCCAGGGAGGGTTTGGAAAGAAAGCCCCTGGCAGACTTGGCTGCTCCCTGGTAACCCTTGAGTCAGCAAAGGTAATTCAGATGGCTCAAGGAGGGCAATGGGAGTGCAGAGACTTGTGTTCCTTTCGCTTTCTCTCAAATGCAAGGGAGACTGGAATTGGTTTTTCTCCTTACGGTGTTGGTGAGGTGTCCCTGTTCCTTAAGGAAAGCATGCTCAAGTAATGTGAGGGGAAAAAAAAACAGGCAAAAATTTTCTTATAAACTTTTAAAATCTTAGAAATGGCAAAATACAGCCATTGTTCAGTTTCTGAGGTTCAGGCAGCAAGCTGAAATCTTGGTTGTGGCTGAGATCTGGGGAGATGGGCCCTGCACACATCCCAGGCGGTCCCTGTGGCGAGGAGTGTGGTTTACAGTAACGTCTGGTAGGGTGTCAGCCTCCTCCATGCTGGCATGACAGAGCTCGTGTCCATACAGCTAAACACCTTTCCAAACAACATCAGACCTGCTGACTGCCTGTTGGGAACGGTCCTTGGCCCATCCTAATGTCCAAATGTGAACTGTGCCCACATAATACTTGGAAGAGAGCTAGCCGGCCGAAGCCAAAACCATGCCAGTTCAGCAAGAGGGGTGACTGTGGTGGGGCTGTGCGCAGACGCTATTAGTTTGACCAGTCTAGACATAGCCGAAGAATACAGTTACTCCTGCAGGAAAACCACAGCCCAAGGACTGCCAAATGGGCAGAGGAATAAGAACATCAGTTTTTAGCACATTCAGTTTATGTACAAGTTACTGTGATTTTCTGTGAGCGGGTAGAGGAGATGCAAAGTAAGGCCTTGTAAAAGGCAAAGGGCTTTGCAGGTGACCTTAGAGCCATTGGTTTTGGATACAGTTACATATATGGAAGATGTCCCAGCGGCGACCTTGGGGAGCTGACAAAGAGAAGCTTGTTGCTTTGGCAGAACAAATAAGCCACAGATGGAAGAAGAAGCAGATAACAGCAGTCTTGACAAGAAAACATAAAAGAGGATGTGACTGAATTCAGCCAGTCTTGAAAGTCCTTAGTCTTTAAGTGACTGATAAGGGAGAATAATTAAACAGGAAAGGGTGAAGAGATGGGAACCATAAAATAATCAAACTTGCTAGTGAGCAGCAAACACTAAAATTAATGACTTTCTTCTGCCCCAGAACAAGGATCTTAATCTTCTGCTTTCATTTAGTCAGTTCCTATCTCCACCTTAACGTTATTTTTATATATTACACTTTCCTGTGAATATAGCAGATGGTGAACATAGCAGATGTAACTTCTATATGAAGTCAAAGAAGCCTCTCACAGCTGTGCAGAACAAATACTAATGCCCAGAATATCTTTAGAGAAATATAACTATAAAAGGGTTTAATTTGTAGGAAGAAATAGAAATCTGAAATTCAGGCATGACTGCAGTCCCCCATGTGCTGTATTCCAGCTGCAGATGACAGCACCAGTGGGGCAGCCAGGCCACAGCGGTCTTCTTTGCAGAGGACCTGTAAATTCAACACCAGCTGGACCCATACGATGGCTGAAGGGAAGGGAAGGTATAGCTGTTGTTTTCTGTAACCCTGTTTTATGGATCCCTGGTCATGTAGTGGGACCTTGTTGCCCTAGGCATGCTGCCATCATTGCGGTCAGTTTGTCCACATCCCTACACAGAAGGAATAAGATCTGCAATATTTGACCCTCTGGAATCTTTCCCTGGCTTCCCCTTGCCATCAGCGTAAGTCCTAACTGAGCTGTGAAAGGTGTTGGGAAATAAACTCCAGCCCTTACTCCTAGCCGTGTCTAGCAGGCTACTTTCAGCACCATTTGGAAGATTTCATTTTAACTGACCTTCAGGCATTACTTATTTTTGTGCTCTGGGTATTTTTAAGATGAGCCCAAAGGAACTCCTAAATACCTCACTGGTGAGAGCGGAGGAGGACACATGCTGTTTCCAATAGCTCTGAAGGGTCTGGAAAGTCCCTGTGTGGAGTTTTCAGCTTTAAAGAGAATTTTCTAAATGTAGAAAGTCTGAGCCCGTAAGTAATCTTTGTTGCCAAAAGACTTAAGAGTGAAGGAACGAGATTTGTTTGTGGCATGTAGAACCTACCCTGTCCAGTGTCTTGTAGGTGATTGCACAGAGGGGTGAGAATCACTGTACAGTGTGTGGTGTGCATACGCCTGCAGAGCTACAAGGAGCTTGTGTGTTATTTGCAACCCCACAGTGGGGTGAACAGCTGTACAGAGAGAGAAAACGGTGGGCTTCCCATTTTAAGTATTGCAGCTGAACTGGAGTGTAAAGAAATACAAACTGTAGCTTGGGGATACTACAGCAGATTTTTGGTTAGACTGGGGTGCCTGCATCTCAGCTGAGAAGCACAACTGAGCAGTTGCTTCTCTGCCCTGGCTGCATGCACCGCAGGTCATCTGCTCTTGATCTCTACTCAGCCGGAATGAGGAAACTGGGGGAGCTGCTCTTCCCAGATGGTGTTTCTGTGTGGCTGGCCATCCATGCCACACACTGAAAGGACACACGGGCTCACGAGTCCTCGATGTCTTCTGATAGTCTGCTCCCAGGGGGACTGTGCTTGGAGGAACTGCATAAGGGAGGGCTATGAGGCTGAATAGTTGGGATAGTCTCCCAAGTCTAACCAGTCTCAGGCTAGTAAGCAAAATGAATATAGCCCACAAGTTACCTTCTTGGCTTGTTTCTTCGTGGGGAGCAAGGAGAGGAACTGAATTAGGGTTTTGTGCTGCAGGGGCAGGGTATTTAAATGATGTTTCTCCTCTTGGTAGGACCGCAGGGGGTTAAGCTTCCTTGGAAAAAAAGCAGGAGAATAAAGGAGGACTTACACTGCTGGGCAAAGAGATAACTGGTAGTGGCTACAGCCTGATTACTGTGTCTGCATAGCTAATTAACTTTTTTTGCCTTTTTTTTTCTGAAATGTTTTTGGAGTAAGCACTGCTTATTACTTGTAAACAAACATTTTATAAGGTGTGAAATTCCTATACTGCTGTGTATATCATCATTCATGACCTTACGCCCCAGGGGAAGGGTGTAGTCAGCTTGGCATAATCAGTCCTCTGCCAGATGCAGGGTGGTTCATATTCAAAAATGTTATTTACAGAGATACAAAGATGGGGGGGGGAGGGGGGGAATCAGAGGATCAAGATCCCAGATAGCCTGGAATGTGCAGGATCAGATATCTGCATTGGAGCACTTCCCCTTTTAATTCGTGTTTCCCAGGATGCCTGACTCTTGACAGATTATTTCTCTTCTCAATGAACATGTGCCTACATATAGCTATTTCCATTCCAGTCATAGCCCTCGCTTATGTCACTAACAGACCTCATCACATTTGACTGTTATTTTTACATGACTAAATCAGTGGAAGACCATGGAATATGCAGTATACAAATTTTGAAATTATCTTAAATGTGTGTATCCACATGGTTTAAAATAATAGCGGAGGGACTTATGTGATGCTTATGTGCAACCGAGTTTAGCTGGTGAGGATTCTGGTGTTAATTAGCCATTTAGAATCATAGAATCACAGATTCATTTAGGTTGGAAAAGTCCCTTAAAATCATTCCAACAGTTAACCTAATTACTACCAAGTCCACCACTAAACCACATCCCTAAGCATCAGGTCTGCACGTTTTTTAAATACCTCCAGGGATGGTGACTCAACCACTGAATTACAGACAAAGATTGATTAGGGAACATTTCGGTGAAATTCACCAAAGATACTAAAATAAGAAAAGGAAGAATGTAAAATAATTAAAAAATGACTTGATGAATGATCCGTAAACACTGAAGAGAGGTATGTATATATCATCTAAGAATCAGTAATTGTGTGGAATTCAAGAGACCCAGTTTAAAATCCCCTATCTAAACATCTCCATTAAATGCAAAATTGCATTTAATTGCAGTGATACCAGTCAGCTCTGCCCAGGACATGGAAACTTGCTCCTGGCGCAGAGTATTACATGAGGCAGAGAACAGTTAAAGCGTGCCAAGTTAGAAAAATAACCAGGTATTTCTTTCTTCAGAGGATGTTCATTGTCTTCCCAACATCAGCATTTCTCCTAGCTCCAGTCTGGTGCTCGGTTACCTCCTGTATTCTGTCGTTGCTCCAGTCACATAAAAACCACTGGAGAGAACTGAAAATTATATATGAATGTCCTGGGTTAAGTTTCTCAGAAGTTGCTAGAAGACATTATAAAGCAGGTCCCATGCCAGGGGAATAATCTGGAAATTGTTCCAATGTCACAGAAAGTGAAGGAAGGAGGGAGCAAACTCAGCTTTTAAGGTGCAAAGAGAAAGATCATGAGGACTTTACTTAAGAAGGGGAAGGGGAAAAAAAGGGAGGACTTAAACAAAACAGTAAAGGGAAGAAGTTGACCTAAATGGAGCTTAAGAAGGGTAAAGAAGATATTATTCTAGAAAAATTTTAATCTGGCTACAGCTAAGAAGTGTTTTCCTGTCATCCTACTAACTGGCAACGATACAGACAAGGGTCTAAACTAAGGATGTTGTTTGATCCGTATCTGCGGGACTGCAGCCCTTTACAAACTCGGCTTTCTTTGCAAAGACAAGATTAAGATGTAAGAAGGGAGTAAATGCAATCCTGAGAGGCATGAGAGAATAAATAAATCCTTCAAGCAATCCACTCTTGAGCAGTGGAGGGATCTCTGTCCGTACCAATGGGCATATTTCACAAATGGGACTGCTGCCACCTTCACCCTCCTTGTTTTCTGAGGCTTTTGAGCCAGAGCCCAAGGAGGCTGATGGTTGTTAAGACTTGGTTGGAGGTAAACTTAGGTTCTTGGGTTTTTGTAGCTTGCTTCCTGAAGCAGACCTGAAAAATGTAAACCAGCATAAATCCACACTAACAGACCACCAGGGAAGAAAGCCGCTGAGCCTGACTTTTCCAGCCTGATGATACTGGGGAACCTGAAAGATTCAATTCCTTGACCCTGGCCAAAGTCTCTAGCTTGTTTTTGTGAGGGCTGGTGCAATCACAATAGCAAAAGATTTCCAGGGTGTTGAGGATATTTTGTGTGTATATGTGAAATCCAGAATTTGATGGGCAGATCATTACAGTTTTGTAACAAGCTTTAGTGTTTGAAGAGTGTCTACTGTCAAGAATACAGAGGGACTTCTGTGACTAAATTTCCATCTCTTTCCAAACAGAGTAAGAACTCCAAGAAGCAAAGAAGTAGACACACAGCCCATGATTAAAAATAAAATCACTGAAGATTTTGTATGCCTCACTTCTGAGTTGACCAGCTATGAGACATCAAAATAAACTTGGGTTTTTTAGCTGTATTTTCAAAATTCGACCTCTGATAATAAATCTTGTTTCACATGTTTTGCTATGCAAAACCACTCCGGAAAATTTAGGACACAATATACTGCTGAAAAGAAAATTATGAATAGCTTGATTTTTGGCTTTTGTTTTTCTCTGTGTTCTGTTAAAGATTTACTTGTTGGTGAAGTAGGCAAGTAGTTTGAATTGTTCATTCTTTGTTGTTCTCGGTAGATTTGTGTTATGGTTTGGTTGTGAAAGCTCTCATGTTGCGTGCTTTGTAGATTGCTATTTTATTTGTCTTCCTATTTAGGGCAGCAAGACTGTGTTTCTCGGTGAGTTAGGTACACAATTTATTGTTTAATAAAGAGAAGCACTTAGTGAAAAAGGAAAAAAAAATCGAGACTTGCACATGCCTACAGTACATTGCTTTTCTTCAGAAATCCTGGAATAGCCATTTTGTTAAACAAGTAATTTTGTGGCAGCAGAACTAATGAAGCCTGGTTTCCTATAGTTTTTTGTCTCATGGGTGATTGACTTTCACTATCTAAGAGGATGTGAGCCCCAGGCAAAGCTTTTCCCATCGTTGGGGTGTTTATATAAGGGCTTTCTCCCATGAGGCTTCTGTCATATCTTGAACTCACAACTGCAAGTTTTCTCAGAGCCAGGACTCTGATAGCATCTCTACCCATCTGTCTATTTTCAAGAAAAAAAAGGAGGAATTCAGCTATCTTTCACAATTCTACCATTGTTAGAAGCTGATTGGAAATACCATTAAGAAATTGTTGGAATGAATACACAGGTGAACACAAAAAGAATGATCACACGAGCTCCTATTTTGTAGGAAATTCTACTGAAAATAACTTGGGCATTTCAGGAGGCAGTACTGCAGTGAATATCAGAGATATTTTGTGTGCTTGAAAACCTTGGTTCAAACTTCCCGTAAGAGAAGGCAGATTTGATAGTTTTATTTCCTGATTTTCAATGTTCTGTGCACAACAACAGATATATAGTGTGTTTCCAAAATGACGCTTTTGTCATTTTGTTTAGGTGAGTCCACCCAACTACTGCCATCAGCTGTTGATTAATTATGTTGTTTAATCCAGACCACATACATTTGCACTTTGGAACAGAAGATTTCCATTTTGGCCCCACTATAAAAGCCTGCACTGGTAAGCCTAATTTTTTCCTTTTCGCAATTGCACACTCATTCATAGTTGCGTAGGTAATTACCCAGACAAATGCGAAGTATCCACTTCTATTTTTATAAGAATGCAGTTCTTCAGTGCAGTCCACTGAAACAACTTCTAGCATTTCTTGTATATATTTGGATAGTAAAGGCAAAGTCATAAAGAGACAGTCCTAGCGCAGCCAGAATTTAGCAATGCCTATATTAAAGTCAGTGAAGTAAAACTCTAGTGTGTATCCTTTGATGCTCTGCCTCAGCGATGCAATACAAATGTACATTTTAATGGTGCTTGTATCATACTTGAACTCTTGGCTATATTGAAATGCAATCTTTCATCCTTAATGTTTTTGGAACGTGTTGAGAGCATAATAACCGTGTTTTTCATAGATCCCAGAGAGACCTCTCTCAAACATTTCTTTTGCTGGCTCACAGCAAACCCTGCCTTGTTTGGGTGCTGGGGAACTCTTGTGAATTAGTCATCATCAGTGAGGTAGGAAGTGGAGTTTAAGCTAGCTGTCTACATTTGAATTAAATGAGAAACTCCAGATTCTTACTAGACGGATTCTTAGGTTTGGACCTTATTTCTTCTGCTTAGAGTCTGAACTGCAGGAAATTTCCTGACTTTTTTTAAAATGACCTGTGTTTTTGTGAGAGGGTCCCATGCAATTTTAAGAACTGCTGGGGAAATAAGCTAATAACAGTATCTAGAATTTTTCAGTCATTCATTTCCAGAGACTTTAGAGAGTTATCACTAGCTCCATTTCACACGTGGGGAAACTGAAGCTCAGAGGATTGAAATGACTGGCCCCAGACCATCAAGCAAATAAGAAACAGAACTAGAGTTGGAAGATCTTTTAATTGTGCCAGATCCATTCAGACATATGCTGCAGCCATCATGACAAGAGGAGACATGTCACATGCTAGCAGTGAATAGTAGGTATTTTAACCATTAGGAATAGCTATTATTGAACCTCTGTGCTTCACAAAACAAACCAAGTGTCTAAACAGTAGAAAGAGCTGGAGGTTTGCACTTTCTGACATTCAGACAGCTTGCACCAGTGGGCTAGCAAGGAGAAGCTTGTGTCTCTGGCTGGACTAGAGAGGAGGCATGCTTCCATGGCTGAGTCAGTCTTCACATGATTTCCTCTCTCACTCAATGGAAAAATAATCTTTGGGTACAGAATGAGATTCTGCTGTTTTCTACAGCATTCAGCTGTGGTGGTGGCTGGGCTCTCAAGCTCTCATGAGATAATTATCCTTCCTTTCCTTCTCTGCAGACACCTCATATTTCTTTAGGTACCATCAGATGTAATGTTTTAGTAGATGACCCAGCTGATGCTTACTCATAATCTGAACAAGCTTGTTTTGTCCATGTGTATTACAGCAGGAACTGGGGCAGGACAGACCAAATTTTGAACTCCTGTCCTGGGTTGTGTTGTCTTACCTGAGTAGCACAGATTTGGAGAAATTCTTGTGCTACTCTTCCTACCTCCAACGCCTAGAATGACAGAGCATGAACACATCAGGTATTTTTCTTGGTTTTCTCACAGGCTTCCTCAGACAGAGAGGGAGGCAAGCAGCAGAATAATAGGTTTACATACGCTCCTGCAAAAGGGGAGAAACAGCAAGAAACTACAGATGGAGGAACTCTGTTCTGAAATATTCTGAAATGGTCCGTTTTTGCTTCTGGCCTTCAGAATCTCAGTGGCACCCATTGCATAGCACGGTCACAGCACAGGAACTGAGATGTGAGCTCCAAACAAACAGTAGAGAAGGGGGAGATGAGCTTACATCTGTTTTAAAGGAGAGCAGTGTAAACATTACACTGAAATCTTTCCGGTTGTATTTTCTTAACAGCAGTGAAGAGTAAGCCTGTGTAAGGAATGCTGCCCAACAACAGCTTTTGCTTTAAAGTCATCCCATACTCCTAAAGCTGTGTACTGTTGTTTTATACTGGTAAACCATCTTCTGTGTGTACTCATCAACTGCACTGAGGGCCAAGGAAGATCGAGATGAGGTTTTCATTTCATTCACAGCTCTGGAATCCAGCCCACTGGAACTTGTATCTTTTGAAGCTCTAATAATTAACATGCCTGCATTCCTTAAACTGCAGCACTCACCAGAATGTGGTTCCTGCAGAGCTGAATGAGGGTGAGGACATTGTCTGGCTAGCAGGAAGATAAGGATGGTGACCCTTCCTGGAGGGATTCCTGCTGTCTTGAGCTGATCGGAGGAGAGGATTCACCTGAGCTGGGCATGGCCAGAAGGCTCTTGGGCAATTTGCACATACAGGAGGTATGTAGGATGTGGCTCTGTCTCTTCAGTCTTCTTTTTTAACTGATTGAAGAAGCAGGCTCTTTCCCACACCAGGGCTCTGCTTACTGTAGAGATGCTCCAGCTCCTTGTGTCTGCTTCCAAATTTGGATTAACAAGAGAATTCTGTTGACTTAAAAAAAAAAAAGAAAAAAAAAGCTGTGATTTCTAACAACTAGTGTGAGGATATGACTTCTTTTCCCAGACCCCTTCCTCACTCATGTGAAAAGAGGCCAAGTGAGGCCCTATCAGTGACTGGAAGATTGTCTTCTCTGAATCGGCTCCCAGATAAGCAGAAATTACTTGGAAATGGCGAAGGCGAGTAAGTGTCAGTAGGTAATGTTTCACACACAATATGGCCTGAAATAAGTACCCACAATGCGCCTCTGAAGTGCTAAGGAATCCATTTGGGCTGTCAGTATAGCACAGTCCTTGCTGACCTTTGTTCACATGTGCTGTGTAGGGGTCTGTAGTGTGACCATGACACACAGTTTATCTCACTTAGAGTTTTCTCAAGCTATGATCTCAGGAAGGTTATGAAGTCCACTCCCTGTCCCAAGGAAGGATCAGTTAAACGAACATCACTTGTCAGAGAGATTTGTCTGATCTGTTCTTAAATCCCACCCATAATGACCTCTCCAGACAAACTATCCAGTGTTTTATTTTCTTCTTTGTTATTTTTTTCCTCAACTGTTCTCATACTGCAAATTAAGCATATTACTTCTCATGCTGTCCACACTGGACCTGGAAAACAGTTTGTTCCTTTCCTTTTCTTTTTGCAGCCTTACACACTGAGGATTGTTATCAAGTCTCCTCTCGATCTTTTTTCTCTAAACAACTCCAGTTTATTCAGTCTTTCCTTCTACGTCAGGTTTTCTGGATCTCAGATTAGTTTCCATTGCTCTCCTCAGGGCTATCTCCGTTTGGCTCCATCTGTGAGGTGCACATTCCAAATGGGGCAGAGTACTTCAGCTGAGCTCTTTCCCATGCTGAGAAGGGGAAAGCATCTAGCCTTTCTACATGTTTCACAGTTCTACCAGCGTTTGCTATTCCAGCACTTAGGCCAACAACTATCCCTCACTTTAAGGGTAAAGCAGAAATCTCTAGCTTATAGCCAAAGCAAAGCAGGTACTCAAATACCACATTTTGGTACCCCCCTGGCTCCGGGTGGGCTGGTGGCTAAATCCACAGAGGGCTCTTATTTAGCTCCCTTTCTTCTCTCTTTCCTCTGTGCTCAGAAAGGGTGACAAGGTGTGGCTTGCCAAGGCAGACTGCCAGCACCTAAAATTCCCTATACAGCTGTAGAAATAAAGAACTATTGAGCATGGTCCCCACCACACCCTTTCCCTGGCTCTGCTTTGCCCTTTCCAGCTGAAGTACCCTGCTCTGCCATCTGCATGTGCAGGGAGGCACACAGGGTTGCACGGTACAATCCTTGTCACTTCTCATGCCCACTTTCCTTTTTTATTTTTTTTTTTTGTGTGTGTGTGAGGCAGACACAGATTCTACTGCTTCCCTTAGTATGCTGGGCTTTTTTTTCTGGCATTTTAGGGAGATAAAAGCATCTAGGTTGGCTGTTCTTATTTCACTCCCAGGTAATAGCAAAGTTGCCCTGTAAGTACAGAAGGACTGCGTGGCACACCCCTACTCTTACACAAAGCTTGAGCCCTGCTTTTTTGCCTTTTTTTATTTAATGGAAAGTCGATGGCTTTACTTCACTGTTGTCCCTGGCAGAAGAAGAGAACAGGCAGTCCTGGAAACTACTTTAAAAGCACCTCATAGTCATATTGTGACCAAGTATGAAGTTGTGATTGCAGGGGCTCAGTCTTCTGAGATGCTGCGAGCACTCAGCTGCCTGGAAGTCGACGGAAGTTAAAGTCAGTTAAGTGTTTCATTGGAGGTTCTTACCACCCAGTAGGACAAGAACCAACTGAAATCACTAAGTGACTGGTCTGGTTGCCTGCTTGGATTAAAACCAGTTGTATGAAACTGACCCAGAGAAAAGAAACTAAGAATTTAATCTGTAAAGTTGGGGAGTTTCATTACGTTGGGTGTGTGTTTTGGGAGGGTGAATACAATCAGTCTTACTGATGGTGGGGATTTTTATCACCCAGCACAATCATGTATGTGTTGCAGAATAAGAGTAACATGCATGCCAAATCTGATGGAGCAGGCATTCCTGGCTGTGCAGAGAAAGGCAAGGTGTTCTTTTCTTCTTTGTACACTAGGAGAAGTGTATTTTTTTCCAACCTTGAATAACTTAAGGGACAGCTGGATATATTTACTTTCAAGCTTTTCAATAAAATCTACCTTTCAGATGAAGATAAACATGAAAAATTTAAAGACAATTTTCAGACAGCAGCCAGAGGAAATGTTGGAATTCTCAGCCCTGACTGATGCTACTCTTGATAGGTTGTGCTTTCCAAAAATAAGATAAAGATGCTTGAGAAATGATTCCACACAATTAATACTCTGCATTGCAAGAGATCTGTGTTGTCTCGTCAGGATTGTCTCCATACAAAGGGAGAGTAAAAGAAGGGTACACTGTGTAGAGCAAGGGGTTCGGTTCAGACAGCGCGTGAAAGGAAACAGTAGCAGCACAATTTTACCCAGCATAGGCATGCACTCAGCTATTGCACCTCAAATTATTTATCGTGTCCTGACTCTGGGTCCAGTTAAGTCAATGGCAAAACTTCAGAAGTAACAAACTGGTTTGTCATAGGACCGGGCTCTTAATCTGTTAAAAAAAATAAATCTTTACATCCAAACTATGATATGTTCATTTGCTGTAGAAGGTTATCTTCGTTTCTTACCAATAAGCCCCAGTCCTGCTCAGAACCACTAAAGCTTGTGGTGCTTCGCAGTGCCAGACATAGCCATTCCTATGTCATCTTAACTAATTAAAAACACAGGGAAAGTGATTGAATGGTCAATTTTATAATGCTGTAGATGCTGTCAGAGGCTTTAATTCCATAGCAACTGGTTGCAAATATCTAGTGATTGATGATGCAAACGTGCCGTGATTTACTGTCACCACGGGCTTCATTTAGGTACTTAATGTCAGTCTGTGGTACCATACACAGCCTTTGAAAAACAGCTTTTATAACTAGTCTTTGCTTTAATGAAAACCAGAATTCTTTCAGGAACTGAACAATAAAATTGTTAGGCATTTGTTTTTCTAGCTGAACTTCCAGTGACAAAATATTTAAGGCATATAGTACAATTGGTTTTCATCAGAGATATGGGATGGGTGATGTCAGGGTATAAAGAGTACGTTATTCTTTATACATACAAATTTGTATTATGTAAGTAAACATTTTTTTTTAAATTGTATTAGGAGATGTTTCAGTCAAAACAAATATTTTTTGCTATGTGTTTAGGGAGTCTAAAGAATCTGATCTTTCTGCCTTTGTATTTTAAATCTCTGTGGCTTGAACTGGATTTTCTAAGTTTCCATAGGACCGTCCAAATTGGTTAGCTATTACAGCCGTATTTTAAAGTTTATTTTCAATTTTTCTTGCAGCGTATCTAGTATTTATCAGTTCCAGGAAAAATCTTGACAGAGAGGCTGGGTCGTTTTTCAATTCAGTGGTTTTTTAGTGGCTTTTTTTCCTCTTTATAGATACTGCATAATTCTTTATTATTTAGCTTCCAGATGAGGACTTCACTTACAAAAAAGAAGGTAGAAACACAGAATTCCAACAGCAGACCAAAGCCATAACAATGTAATGAAGTAACGGCGATATTACTTTGATGAAATTACTGCAAGAGATTTTCTGGCTTGTGTGATTAGCTGTCCAATCCTTCCTAGGAGAGAGGGCTGGAGACTAATTGTTGGCGTAGAGATGATGGCTCCTGGGTTGAAGTGCCTGGGTAAGGAGGAGGACTCCAGGTCTTCCCCTTCGTCAGTGGTGGACAGGGAACAGCAGTCATTCTCAGCAGGCAGAGGCAATCTTTTACATGGAATTAGCCTGCAGCCTGGGTGGCATCCGCAGGCAGCTGCTTGGTGTGCAGCAGGTTGGGACAACACAAGCACTGCTGTCTTAATTTAAAAACTATCAGTCACTGTGTGGAAGATAGTTTTGCAAGCAGCAAAGCTGCTGAGGTCTAATATATATCTTTCTGGCTTATGGGTAGATCTTGTCTGACCTACAGTGCAAATGCCAACCAAACCTGTTCCCAGAGCTGGGAACCCACAATGTGTTGCATTTGCTAATGTCTAACACTGTTGTCATTTTTTCAGTGTGGCAGTAATGGAAGCTTCTCCTCAGTTCAGTTTAACAGCCTCGTAGGAATTGAATGTATTTCACACCTCTGTTCCTCTTAAAAAGCGACAGAAATTGGCTATGTGCATAGAAGTTATTAGGGGGAGACACATATCACGATTACACATTTTCAATATCTTAGGAAACGAGGCCAAGGATAATAATGCTATCAGTTTGTTGAATAAAATATGGAATCACATCAGGATGTTTTTGCACACAAACTCTCCAGGTTTGGCAGGATCTCATTTGGAAGATGAATTATACATTATAGGAGTTCGCTGGAAAGTCAATTGTCTGCAGATTCCTTAGTAGGACAGATCTCTATCTTCCGCTCTCCCCCATATGAAAGACAGGTGATGAAAAAAAGAGATGCATTAACTTACTTAGATTGTAGGAAGTCAAAGGGGAAATGAGTTTGGATGGTTTATCTACTTTCAGCATTACATAAGAGAATAGCTCTAATATCAGTCAGCCACATGAGAAGGAGTTGATTTGTATTCATTATCTGTATAATGAACTAAATGTGGATTTTGGCGTTTTAACTGTAGGATTCTACTTCTTCAGACATTGAGTAAATCCTTAACGGTGAGTGATGGCTGCAGAGATGTTTAGAACATGCTCTACTTGAAGTATCTGTTGAGTGCTGAAATAAGGCCCCTGATTATCTTTGGAAAAAACTACTTGATTGATCATTCAGGATAAAATCAAAGTTAAGCAATTAAAAAAAATCATTATGCTATCTTACAATGAATGCATAAAAACAGGGTTGCATCTGAAGTAGGCAGAAATATGTAGTTTCAGCAGATCTTTTGGGGAAAGTTTTGTTTTATTGTCTGGGGGGGGTTGTTTTGTTTTGGGGGGTTTTTTGTTATTTTTTTCCCCAAAAAAGTCAGGAAAATAAAAAGTGGAACAAACACTAAAAAAATAGGAGCATGTTTCCAAAATAATAAAAATCTGAAAACAATAGATTGGAGAATTCTTCCAAATGTCTTGGTGGCACTCTGATCAGAGGTCAGAGAACCGGTAAGTTTTAAAGCCATGAGGGGTTATTAATATTCCTCACTTTCAGCTTTCCTTATAGGACATAGAATTCCACCCTGCAATTCTTGGTTTGTGCCCAGAACATTTGAGCTAGGTATTAAAAAATTCAGTATTGACACAGACTTGAAGGCAGGAGAATTTACTGATCTTTCATACGCTCTTTAACTGCTTAATTTCTTCACAGCAGAAATTTGTGTGCTTCACCGTTTGGACTTATCTAACTTCATCTTCTAGCCATGGGATTTTGTTGTGTCATTACACACAGCATTAAAGCATCTGTTTTAATAACGCGAACACCAGTGCCTGCGCTGAGCAGGGATGTCTGCTCAGCAGAATAAGGATAACACTGAAATGTGTGTCACAGCTCTGTGCACGTGAAGGTTTTTTCACACAGTTAGAGTATCTCATCAAGCACAGAAATGGGAAACCTGTTGAGTTACCAGTAACAGAGCTGAAAGACAATTTATCATTTTTGCTGAGGTCATGAAGGTAACTGACTTGATTCTGTGTCTTATATGCCTGGCAATACATTTTTAAAAACATGCTTGATATTTATTGTCTCCTTTCTAGCGTACAGAATCAGCATAAATATGAAAGTTTAAGTGAGAAACATAATTTGATGGAAATTCTCCATCTAGAGAGAGGGAAAAGGCAGAAAACTATCTAAGAAATTGTTATAGTGACATTTTGATTTTGAAAGCTTGGGATAACTGTATCAGAGGAAGTCAATGATCTTCAAATACTGCAGTTAAAGGTTTTTGTCACACAGAATCTCTTAATATTTTCTTTGTGAAGCCTGCAATTTACTGGTCTCTAATACTTTACCATTTTAGTTTGTACTGTTTGTATTATAAACAGGAATGTAAGGTATTTTTCAGGTCTGCTCAAAAAGCAGATCTGTCCCCTAAAAGCGGAGTTTCACAGATTTCACCAAACATTCACAGAGATGTAGCTAAGCTCTGAACATGGATGTTACCTGATAAAGTGTTCACTGAGTACTGATGTCTTCCGTGTTCAGGCTAGTTCATTTCATGAACTGAATCATGTTATAAATAGCAGGAGAAATGGCAGTTTTCAAAAGACAGAATATTCAGATTATATGCAGTCTTTACCCTCATCTCATCCTTCTATCGAGCTCCTTTCCTTTGTCTTAAATATTCTCATGAAAAGCAGTTAGTTTTTAAAAAACAATTGCTCTGTTTGTTTGGATTTTTTCATTGATGTAGTGCTTCATATTATTTGCTCCTTGGAAAGAATTTGGGAAAATGTTTACTTAATAATTCAGATGAAAGTATTTGTAACAATAAATATGGAAGGTCGGATTTGGAGGAGAAGCGTTCCTGTCTGGTTACGCATGCAAAATATTACTGTGAACTTGGAGCTTCGGGCTCAACCCCGGAGGGCATAGGTGCTCAAGCTGGAAAAGCCACAATACAAAGCCCAAAAGCCCTCACTTTGCTGCCTCCCAGTCCTACAGTCATCAACTCCCTCCCTGCTTGAGGTGCCTGGGGTTTTATTCTGTACCTCCAGCTGGAGCCTCAGGAGCGCTTCATTTTCGGGCTCTGCTTGGAGTGGTCCTGCAGCCCTCAGAGGGCACCCAGGGCAGTCAGGAAGCCGAGAACATATTTAACACACAGCTGGTTGGATCAGGCCTACACAAACATGGATGTGAGTCCCTTAAAATTTAAATAGTGCTCATTAGTACCGTGCACCACTTATCACAATAAGCTGAGGGTAGCCCCTCTCAGCAAATGCTAGAGCAAAGCTCAGTTAGGTACATGGATGCCTATGTAGGTATATATGCATATGTCTGTTTATTAAAGAGAAGCTACAAATGATCTCTGGTGGAGATACCAAGACCAGAACTCCTTCCTCCTAAACAAATACCCTGACCACTGAGACAGAGGTGAGCTCTGTCCTGGGCTTACTGTACAATGACTTGGCTTTCCTAAACCTGAGGAAGAAACTGAGCTTCTGTCTGACCTCCTTGGCCACGTGCTCCTCTCTGGGGAGGCAGCATGTATATCGGTGCAGCACTGCATGGACATCTGATGTCCTGCTGTCCCTGTTCCTCCAGGATCATGGGTAAAAGCCTCTCTGGGAGCAGAGATGGCTGGAGGATGCCATGGGACACGTGGCTCTCGAGAGGCCAGATCAAGTCGTGCTGGGCTCTATAGCTCTCCTAGCATGCCAGTCCCGTGGGGCAGCCCCGAATCACTGCCTGGACCTCAGCAGCTGCCTCCCAGGACATATTAGCTGGTGTATCTTGCTGTCCAGGGTCTGAATGTGAGGAAAAGCTGCTGCCCTCAAGCATGAAAGTTCTTAATTTCATAGAATCATAGAATCGTTTAGGTTGGAAAAGACCTTTAAGATCATCGAGTCCAACCATAAACCTAACACCACGTCCCTAAGCACCACATCTACATGTCTTTTAAATATCTCCAGGGATGGTGACTCAATCACTTCCCTGGGCAGCCTCTTCCTATGCTTGACAACCCTTCCAGTGAAGGGAAAGATCAAATTGGGCAGTTTCAACATTTAAAAGTGGAGAAGAGAGGGAGCATAGTGAAAAATGAGGAAATTATAGTCTTGTTGCACGTGTGGGTCAATCCTCCTGTTTGTTTTCAGCCACTTAATTAGAAGAGACAAGGACACATGGAAATTGTTCAATGATTCCAAGACAACGTGTTCTTCTGTTTTCTGTAGAAGTTTGGAGTTCAGGTGACAAGTTAAGTTTGAATCATAGCCATGTTGATTGAAGTTAGAGGGTTTTGCCTCCTACAAGGTAAGTTATCACACACAGCATAGTGTCATCATTTTTCTAGAAGAAATGAACCTGTTCACTTGGGGACCGTGGCTTTTCACGTGTATTTGCAGTGTCACACCTCTGGTGTGTGTGTCTGTGATTATTGCTAGTTTCGGTCCAAGTCTACTGATAGCCATGGTGTCCACTGTCCTGTAGCAGGAACACAAGTAATGTTTTTCAGTTTGCTAAATCTGTCTCCTCTTGTGCTTCTTTTGTTGCTCCTTTAGTGCTGCTGCATCCATGCCAGTGTGAAATAGGAAAGCATCAGAATCTCCTAGTGCAGGCAGAGAGCTGCACACAACGACTAAACTGGATTTGTCCAAACTTTTGCCATTTCATTCTTTGTCAGATGTTTTGTGGGAGAGTTGTTTGTGCTCTGACAAGCAAACTATTGTGTGTGTGTGTTTGTTTGTTTGCTTGCTTGCTTTTTAAGCATTAGATATTTTTAAAAGTTCATTTTTATGCTTCAATGACTACACAAATTGCTACTATCCGTTAGTATTTGCTGGGAGAATTAGGACTAACATTTACAATAAAGTACCGGGTGTGTCTCTTTGATTATTACCGAACCGCCACATGAAGTATTATTTGGTGGCAATTTTATGGTGTGCCCAAGTGGAATAAAATGTCTATTTTATTAAAAAAAGAATGCACCCAAGGACAGTGCAACGGGACCCTGATACAAATGTTTTGCAATAGGACACATTCTCATGAAGTGATTTAGTGTCTCAGCTGGGATTTAACTCCCAGGGAGAACTCCAGAATTGTCGCTTACTGACACTGGTTTATTTTCAGTGGAGAATGCTGACTTCTCAGAAAAGGAGGAGGGGAGTGAAGAACCATCTCATTTGTTTTATCCCTGTGTTTGGTGGGTCAGGGCAAAGTTATTTGGGGGCAATTCTGCTGCATTCCTCATCAGATACTCATTCCTCAACTGCTGAGCAGGGAATTTTATTGCTTTCACTTGAGGCAGTTAAAAATAATAAATTGTATTTGAGAATAGAAGATGCATTTTATAAGTTTCTTGTAAACTTTGCCCTCAAAGATCTCCATCACCTGTGCAAATGCACCAGCAATCCTGTTAACATCTGGCAAGCAGCAAAGAGGGGGGAAAATACATTTTAAAAAATCATTAGTGTAATATTCCAAAGGAAGTTTTTAATTAGGGTTCCCCCCTCGCCCTTATTTTGCATAGGCCTCAAGGGATGAGGAATTTCTTAATCAGAAGATAGCTGCTTCCACCGACAGTTCTGATTATGGTGTAACTGCAACTGCTGGACTGTCGTGTTTGAACTGAATTGTCGTTGCTGCATTTTGGAAAATGGAGTTCTTAAGCACAACAGGAGTGGTGCTTGCAGGACTGCATGTGACTGTGTGTCTGCAGTCAGCAGGTGCCAGTGGAGGTGTCAAGCTAAATGACTCTGAATTAGACGTGGAATGTAAATCAGGTAAATAATAGGCAGAAGCACTCATTTCGCTATGTTTGTAAATGGAAACTGTTTCAGTTCTAGTTAACGAAATGGAAAGAGCTGTGGTGGGAGGGTTTTTTTTTTAATGATAAAAGACATGTTTTGACTGCTGTTCTTGTACGTAGGTGTGTTCATGTATACACATACATAGGCGCTGAGGAAACAGATCCATTTCTTCTGGTTTTAAGTTATACCTGAGAAAAGGCCAAATTCTAATGTGTAACATAAATGCGCAAATGCAATGCGGGTTTTGTTTTGGTCTGCTAGCAATGGCTCTCTTCTCATTTCTTGATGAGAAATCAAACTTAGAGTTAAAACGTACTTTGGAATTTGTCAATATTTATAATATTTTCTGAGAAGCTTTCCATGCTTCATGCTCAGAAAATTCGGAGTTTGTTTAAGTGCACTTTCTCACATGATAGAGAAGACTTTTCAGATGGATGATCTGTTGCATCTCGGGGGCCCTGAAGATGGCCAGTACCTGTCTTACTTATGTGTGTATGCCTCACTGGTACCCAGAACTATCCATTCCCTTCTTTTCAGTGAATTAATGTTTAACTGTAAGCCCAGCATGGGTATGGCAGGGCTGAGGCTGGACACTCTCCTGAATGACACATACACCCACAGGTGAGGTGACACTCCAGTGGCACTGCTCTTGCTAACAGGAGTCACTAGCAGTGAGATGCAGGCGGATGCTTCTGACAGTCCTAACTTGCCATATCAATATGTAAAGTTTCTGACAATTTCTCTTTGAATAGCAATACTTTCTCATAATTTTAAAATAATTCACTGACAACATGAAGATCAATTAATAGCATCTTAAATGTAATATAACTGCCAAAAGCTATGAGCAAAATTATCTCTTGCATCTGTCCTTGAAGGGGGTATACAGAAAGGGATGATTTTGATTTCTTCATCTGCCTTGTCTTCCCATTTCAGCCCTGCAGACAGACTCTCTTTGTCCCTCTTGTGTGGCTGCACAGGGATGGCAGAACCGGTGACTGCATGGTGGAGTGCAGAGAGATTTGGGCAGAAGGGCAAAAGAAGAGGGGGAAGGGACTGAGAAAAGTGAGCGTTACTTCCACTGCCTGCAACCCTCTGTGAGACAGGAGGTGTTCTGAGAGGACCCCAGCTCCTTGAAGGTGTTTGACTTCTCTAAAGGCTCCTGAGAGAGAAAGGGAGAAACAGAGAAGACCTGCACATCCCTACCTGATGGGAGGTCTGAGCCTGATCTGAGGGGATATCTCAATTTCAGGTTTCCCTTGGGCAGCTTGAAGATGCTGGGAACCCCAGAGCACAGGCATTAGGGTTTGTGGCTTTTGGAGTAGGTAAACTCCAAACTAAGTAAACTCCAACTAAGCAAACCACTTGGGTACGAGCAGTAGCCCTCTTCCTTGAAGGTGAACACGTACCTAAAGACTGATTAATCAGGACCTAAATTGTCACAAAATTAGCCAGCGATGCTCGTGTTTTAGTTGAATGGAATGTGGTACGAACAGTTCAATGTGTATTGTGTGTGATACACTAACTGATGGACTCAGTGCTTAATAACTGCAGAGCTTAAAGTAGCAGAATAAAACAAAAGTATTTGGGAGCTGCAGTTCTTGAGAAAACACTCTCCTATGTCTGTGTCTTCTTCTTCCTTTTCTCTCACTGTTCACAAGGTTCTGCTGTGCTAAGTGTGAGGCATCTCCTTCATTGCTGCACCTGCAGAGCCTTCTGAGCATCCAGATCAGGCAGGTATATCAGTGTCAAGTCACAAAATATGGGGGAGTTTAATCAGGACATTCTAAAGGTCTTAGCAGGTGCCAAGCACCCATATTCAGAATTGCCAGCACCTTTATTTTTATCTTACTCAGTTTGTTTTCAAGCTTGAACATGTGTATACACTAAGATTAGAACTATTTGCATGCCGGGTTTCAGAGTTCAGTTATTTTTGAATTAACTCCATAAAAATAAAAATTAAAAAAGAAAGTGGGTCGCATTTGATCAGGAGAAAGGGAGATTATTTTCTTTAAGGAAGAAATAAAAGACATTTTTTCTTTTGAATCAGTTAATAAAACAAAGAAAAGGCAAGGCTGTGCATGGAGAACAAGCACAGGAAAATCTGATTTCCTGAAGGAAGTATTCTCCCTTCCCTTCCTTCCTTCTCCAAAGATAAAAACGAATCTCATTTCTGGATCCATGAGAGTGGGTCCTTATAGCCACGTATGGGAGGTCTGCTGCCCAAGGAATCTTCAAGGGAAGTTATGGCCAACTGCAGTAATGCCCCGTGCTTCTGCACCAACACTTACCTTTTTTTTTTCTTTTTTCCAGTTCCCAGCTATATTGAAGTGCACTTGAATCAAATATCCAAACTTTTCTTCTATGTACGATATTTAATGGGTAGATTCTATGTGCCTCACAGTTACCTTCTGCCTGCAGAGGTAGGTTGTATGTTGTGCCTGTAAAAACGGGGCTTTCCACACAGCTGATAGATCGCTTAATAAAACTACTGATGGCATAATCTGGCTTTATAAAGTCCAATGGCTATTAATCCTCCTTAGTGCCAATCCTGAATTTATGGCGGTTTTATACGTGAGGGTCAGAAACAGGCAGAAACCTTCTCTGAATTCCAAGCAGCAGTAAAGCCACCCTCTGTGGCTGCTCCTGTGTTGGCCAGACCGCAGTGACAGCCAAGCCCCCCGTAGCTTTCTCTCGGTAGAAAGGGGTCTCCGTTTCTATTTGGCTATTAAAAGCAGTGGTCCAGATGCAACATCTGGCTCAGGAAATCCCTCAGCTGCTGATTGTCAGAAACAGGGAGGATATTGGCTGGGGGAGGGGAAGGGAATCGCTGCACACAGGCTGCTCTGCCTGCTGTCAGAGGCAGGATATGGGGCTGGATGGATCTGCCATCTGACCTGGCATGGCAGTCCTTGTGCGGTTAGGGGCAGAGTGGCATGTGGCTGTGAACCTCCCTCTTCCAGGGTCTGAGGATCCCAAACATGACTTTCCTGCCTCAAGTTTTATGGTTGTAGTGCTTCTTCTATCATCTGTTTTCTCCCAATGCTTCTTAGAGTGGAAGTGCAGCATAGGGGGAGGGGTAGAGTTGTCCCCCTCCTCAAGGGCTGTGTATTTTTATGTTTTTATGTGTTTATTTTGGTTTGGATTGAGATTCTTCCCTGCCTCTCCCCCCACCTTAGGGAACTCAGAAAAGTGACATCATCTTTAATCCTTGACAGTTTATGGGCTTTGAAAGAGATTCTGGATAACACGGAGCAATTAAGATGCCATTTTAATAGTTCTTTCAAGTGAAATCAAGTGAGTAATTAAATAAAATTGAATGAGGACCATGTCAGGCCACCCAGAAGCTCTCATAGCTGCTACAAATAGATGAACAAGTCAGGGTGGGGGACAAATGCCGTGTGCCTAAATGATCCTATTTATGTATTATTGGATGGCTCTAGGAATGAGGCTTTCAGCTGAAAGATTCGTTTTCTTAGTACGATGATTCCAAGCAAGAACATGCAAGAGTATCAATTGCTATTCAAGCAGCAGTAACTTTCCTATATTTTTAAATTCTACAGGGTGGTGTTAATGTCATTGTTTTGTATAGATGGCCTACTGTAAAAGTCACAGAACATAAACAGGATTTTTTACATTAAACGCTGGATTAGAATTCCTGCTGCCTTGTTATTTATATGATTATATATGGATGCTTCTCGAAAGTTGTTCTAGAGTGCAAGCTTGGGTATGTTATTACACATGCTTTGCATTCATTTGACACACAAAAAAAGCAAAATGCAGGCAAAGGAAACGCAAGTGCTTTTAAAATTTACAGTACAATAACTAAGTAGGTATTGATGAAAAGAGATATCTCTCTGCTGTATATCAGTTCATTTTCTTAGGGGAAAAAATAATCTTTTTTTCTTTGAGTTTTTCCATTCTTATATGTTAAATTTTGTGCCAGGATGTCTCACTAGAATTAGAAGAATTAACTGGAAACTGTATTTCCAAAGTGTATTCTTTGTACTTGAGCTGGGATGCCTAACCCTTAGATCTATGCAAAGTGTCGATAATATATTGATGATTGAAAAATGTCTCATTTGAAATTAAAACAGAGATATTAATATGATGACATTCGAGAAGAGTTTTGAAAACTTTACTTGCATCTAGAGCAATCATTTTCCTGAAATGAACACGAGGGGAGGCAGTGGTTCAGTACAACAGCCAAAATAATCTCATTGTATTTCACATTTAGATTCACAGAAAAACTCATATTGTTCCTCAAGAATTTCCTCTGTAGGAGACCTTCTGGGCACAGCTGATGGGGTGGGTACCAGGCAGCACTCCCAGCTCACCCCACACAAACTTGTTCTCCCTTCATCTCTTTGGTGTGCTCAGATCAGCTGCTCATTGCTCAATGCCTGTAGGTACTACCCTAGTACAAACACATACTCGCCTTTTTCTTCTGAAAGATGATTTTCTGTTTTTACTGTGAATCTGGGACAATGCAGGCCCCCTCTGGTGGTCAAAACAACCTCTGTACGTTTCTACAGGATTTCACTCTAAAACTGTTTTGCTGAGGGGCCAAAATGTCTGCTTTACGTTTTAAAGTCGTATGACCGTAGTTAGTTCATTTTTCTGAGAAAACCACCGGAATGAGCCAAAACTGGAGAAGAAAAATGCGTAGGAGAGGTGTTCCAGTGTGTGTCAGGTCCCAGGAATGTGGTCGGTGACACTGACGGGTGCACACAGAGAGTAGCTGCAAAATTCATTGCACTGGTTGTGCTGCCTGGCTGGCGTGCGGGAGTGGGGATGGCGCTCGGGATGCCAGGATGGGGCCTGCTGCTGGAGAAACAGGAAACAAACTCTTACTGCTGAGAAAAAATACCTGCTTAGTGTCACAGACTGTTCTTTGTGTGATCACTGGAAACCACAGGGATACTGGATGTGGCATATCAAGGTACAGAAAGCAAGTATAGGTTGATGTACTGGTTTCTATGGCTCCCTTTTAATTTGGTAGAGGTGGGCTCATGATAACAAAACCATTTGGACTCACACAGAGGATTATGATACGCAACTCTTAAATAGAGAGGAAGACTCTCCTAGTCACTTTTCCTGTAATATGTTTGCATGTAAAAAAGCCGCATTTCCCTTTGCTGCTGTGAGGATGCTTGGTGTTGTCCTCTCTGGCAAGTCATTTCAGCAACGCCTGACTTCCTGGAGGTTGAGATGGTTTCTGAAACTGCTGGGAAAACCAAACAATGTTTGAAATCACCATGGCATCTTCAAAAGCAACCATCAGCCATGTCATCAGGAAGATAATCCAAATGACTGTCCAAAATCAGTTATACCGTCATGAGCCGGGGCTTCTCCTTCCCTTCTGAATGTGGCTGATCCTCACACATTGCACAAGCTTCCTCTGGCATTTCCTAGCCTGTCCCCTAAGCCCTCAACTTGACTTTCTGTCTGCTGCCTCCCAGCAGCAACACATACCATCCGCCACTCGAAGGACAAAAGAGTGCTGTCAACACAACAGCTGACCAAGAAAAAGACTAATTCACCAATGTGTTTATTCGCTGAAGAGCAGTCGATCAATTCTATCAGTGGTGACAAAGAGGAGTTAATAGTGACATACAGTAATGCTGCTGTTGTTTTCAAACCTCACTAGCCACAATGATGGCAGCTGAAGTGCTCATCCTTGTCATGGGATTCTTATTAGAATTCTTAAGGAAGCCGAGAAAGAGGGATTGTGGTGTTTCATAAAAATCCATTTAATGTTATTTAAGGGTTTGTAATTGGGAGTGTTGGTTTCCCAGAGTCCTTTACTTTTCTTTGTCTCCCGGTAGCTTTTCTGCATACCTGTGGACTGTAAAAAATGGCTCTGTGCCATAATACGCTGTGAAGTTTCAAAACTCTGCTAGCAGGGGTCATCCTGGACAAGGGCTTCTGAATGTTTTGTTTCTGTAGTAAGTCTGAAGGCCTGGCATAGTTTGCTGGTAAGTGTACGCTGTCGGCAGCTACGCGCCACCATCAGAAAAGAGCCGAGCTGCCAGTGTAGCTGGACTGCTTAGAGTTTAGGGTGTATTTTTTTTATTCAGGTCTATGGATTTCTATGTCATAAATAGATATTTCCAAAGTAGAAAGTTACAAATGGGCATGAGGATTTTTATTTGTTCTTTAAAATATAGCAAAAAAAAGAAAAACAATTTTTATAAGATTTCTTTTAGTTGTATGACTGCAGCCTTTCTCCATGTGAATAAGCAATACTTGTGCACACGGTCATGCAGAGGAGAATGGCTTAAAGAAGGAAGAAGATGAGTTTATGGCTGCCTTGAGCTTTCTTTTTCAAAATGCCAAATGCTGGATTACATTCTAAAAGAGTTTGTTCACCGTAAGAAAAGAGGATGCTATTCATAAGCAACCTTCAAGTCCTTTTCCTTTGCTGAATGGAATACTTGTTATCAAAGTCTTGTTACTCATCTGTCAGTCTCTGGACATGTCAGTCTTTAAGCTTTTTGATGAGCTAAGTAGTCTGAATTGAAGGTCTTTCTCATATATGACATTTATTTTCCAGGTGACTAACCAGCAGTGCATGAGCTACATGAAATGCGAACAGTGAAGGTGCAGTTTCATGCCAGGACCGTGGTATGGTTATGGAAGGTGAGTCACCAGCCCGACTTGTCTCATGGCCTTGTCTCATCTTTCATGCAGTGAGCAGTGGGACTCCTGGGGGACCAGTGTTGTCTTCTACTGATTGCTCCTCGAGTTCCCCTTTCCTGGCTTTTGATCAAAAAAAGATTTTGGTACAAGGCTTATAGGACAAGGAGGATTGGTCATGTCCATGTTAATTGCTGTTGTGGCTTTTCTCTGAACTTTCTATAATTTATCAGCATCCCTTTTGAACTGCAGGCACTAAGCCTGGAGAGTATTGTAGCAGTGATTTCTCAGGACTGCACACAGACATACGATAGCCATCCTACTTGATACACCCTTGGGTATATGCTTGTGTATCCAAGAGCAGCATTGTCTCTTTTAGCAGCGTGTCACACTGGGAGCTCCTGTTCAGCTGACAAAGCAGCATGACTCCAGTATGTTTCCAGCGACTTAAGGCTCATGAAAGAAATCCTTTTTTTTTTTTTTCCTAGCTGCAGTTAATCATGAAGGGACACAAGATTACACTGCGGTCTTTTTAACCATTTTTTTTTTCCTGGGGACCAGCTTCATTCCTGTGCCCCAGAAACAAAGACCTTAGGTATGAATTGCTTAAATGGCTGAAAAGACCCATTCTCTCTCTTTGTTCAGGCAATATACAACAGTTGCCAGCAAAGGTATTGAAAGACCTTTCGGTATGGGCATGCATTCCTTTGACTGGGTACTTGCATGCAAGAAAGTTTATATACTTATAATAGTAAGAGCTGATATTTGAATGCTATCCTTGGTGCAGACTACAAATTGAAGTTGAATGGGACCACCCTATTAATCCTGAAAAAATACTGAAAGCCACTCCAAAATGCTCTTCAAAAGATCAGGAAAAACATGTAAAGAAAAATACAGTATGCAAGCAGGTTGCAGGCAAGTGTAAAGGGCACGTAAATCCAAGCTGCTATGAGGTCCCTAATTACTCTAAGTTAATATATTCATGTGACAGAATCTGGCTAAGATCCTCCATCCTTCTTCCTCGTTACTACTGCTGGCAGCTCCCCAGGCTCCTGCCAAGGAAATCCAGCCCCAAGCTGCTGTGTGCTGCTGAACATCAGAGGCTGATAAAGACATCAGGTCACTATCAAGGGACAGAAAGATCTAAGTGAGGAATTTCACAGCCACACGCAAGGGTGGCACAGGGGAAGAAGCGATAGAGACAAACAGAATTTTTCAGTAGGAAGACCCCAGTTTACGTGCAAGATCAGCTGAGGACAGAAAAGGAACATGAGCTGGTAGATCTAAAAAAAAAAACAAGCCAGGAGTTGGGCCATAACATGAGGATGCTCCTCAGTAGCAGCAAGAAAACAGAGGCAAAAAAAATTTCATACCTTCATTGCAAACTCTCTCGTAGTGCTCTGTATTTGGCAGGCTCCTGGCTCACCCTGTTTGCCAGAGGATTTTCCTGGCTAAAGCAGTCTGCTGGAAGATGCTCCCCCGCCTCAGACCCGGAGATACCATCTCCCAAACAGCCTGTGTGACTAAGAGGAGGCTGACTATATTATCATTACGGTATCCTGAAAAATATAGATAGGGACAGTGGTTACAGGAAAAGCTTTAAACGTTGCCATGTCGCAGGAACAGAGTGCTTTATTGTGTGAGGTTACTCACAGTAGGTTTTCCCTTAAACTCCGGCTAAAAGAAGAGGCTAACTTCAAACCGTTGATCTGTAATACGAAGGCAGGAAAAAGTAAAACAAAGCCCACTATTAAAACTACATTTGGTATGCATACTCTCTAGCATCTCCATGGGCTCATGAGGCTGCAGGCCACGATTTACAGTGTATCCCAGCCATGGCGTGCGCTGGTGGATGCTCGGAGATATTATACGTGGCTTTGAGGCCCAGGCAGAACTGGGGCCTCAGGGGAGACAGCTTTTCCCAGCCAGGCTGGCAGGACTGTTCTCTTCCTGTCTGTCTGTTCCATTTTCAAGGGCATTGGAATATAACATGGTACTAAGGGGCTTATGTCATGTCTTCTCCCTTCCTCCTTCCCACCGCTAAGGTCACCTGGTTAATATTTCTATTGTATGCTTTAATGATCACATTCCTGGCTACCTTCTCCTGTTCCTGGCCTCTTTAAAACACAGCAATTTATATTATTTTTAAAATGTTAATTGTGCAAGAACCTTTTAGGCTGTGATCTTTGCACAGGATCTACCCGTGACATACACACAGCAAACACCGGCTTGCGGCAGAAGGCTGTCAATACTCCCCGGCCTCTTAACACCTCCTTCCCCGCTTACAGGTTGTTAGATTTCTGGGGAACACTACCTGTGTCTGCTCCTTAACACTGACCCTGTGGTGTGCCACACGGAGACTAAAAGGTTGCCTTTGGTTGGCATCTGGGGGAGCCTGCATTTATGGCACAGCAGAGTCTGAGAATAAGGACTAGCCCCACAAACTGGAGCAGAGGTTTCTGTTTCTCAGGAGGGCTGCTCAAGAGGGGCTCACGTACCCAGAGGGGCTTGCCAGCCCCTCGAGGCAAGAAGTGCCTCTGCTGACTTTCTGCTGCTGTAAACCCCAGACTCCTACAGCAGCCTTAGCCAGGCTGGTGGGTGCAGGCATCAGCAAACCCACTGACCAAGCTCACTCCGCTTCGGTTACCACCCCTGAAAAACTAAAAAGCCAATTACTGTCTCTGACCTGAGAGAGGTACAGGTGGAATCTTATCCATAAAGAGAGTACCTATTGAGAGGTATCAATGATAAAGCAATCATGACAATGACAACTACATAATTTTGCAATGTCAGCCTAAGCATGCAGTGACAGAGGCAGATCTCGGAGGAGGGTAACCTCTTAACCTCTGGCAGGGGAAAAAAGAAAAAGCAACAGTGAGTAGCTTGGGAGGGTGCCCAGGAGCTTCAGTCTCTGACCCAGTTCAGCTGCAAATACAGCAACACACCCAGGCAAAGCCTCATTAACAGCTTTATAAATTTCTGCAATATCTGGGTGTTGTCTGAAGGTTTCCCTTGAGCACACCCACGGATCTGAGCCTCAGTCTTCACCGCTATAGAATATATAAGAAAAAGTAACAATGCTTCTTTTTAAGAAACAGATATCAGCATCTGAAAAAAGTACTGTGCTTGACTTAGCCAAACCGAATTCCTGATGTCTGGAGTTTTGTCTATCTAGCGATAGCAGGATTAAATACAATTGCATGAATATACTGCATGACCATGCAAAACCAAATAGTGCCGCAAAGATAATTGTGGTTTAATTAATACAGTCTGCTGCTCCATGCTCCACCAAGTTTTTGATTATTTGTCCATCTTTAAATTTTCAACAAAGCATTCCTGCACAGTCGGATGCCTTCAGAAAAAGAAGAAAAAATAGATCTTCCTTTCCATTTTGGAAGTTTGGCTTGTTTTCAAGCCATTTCATTCAGTAAAATATAGTTTTGGTTTATTAACAACACATTTGGCATGTCCATTTTTCAGAACTTTTTGAGATTTTAAATTTCTGTGAATTTCCTAAGTGAAGAACATGAAACATTTTTACATATGGCATAAAAAACTAAAGCAATTTGGAAAATATGTTTTAGTTAAGGACATAAACACGTTTTTGAAATATTAAGTTTACTTGTTAACTTTCTTCAACAATTTCACTTTTGTGTCTCAAACTCCAACTTTTAAAAACATATCTCTCAACTACAAGATTTTGCCCACTCACAGAAGTTGACACTGATTATTTTTTTATGGTTATTTGGTGTAAAAGCCTAAAAATAAAAACATATTGTTCTGAGTATTGTGGACAACTTTTCCAGACGGGGAAAACAGAGGGTTTTATGACTTAGGAAAGCAGAGTTCCCAGAGGGCTGGTCTGCTTTTCTTCCACTCTTCCCTTTAGGATTTTCTGAAAACATTTCACTTACTTTTGACTCCACAGTATGTTTATAGCCCCTTATTTTTAGGGTTTGTGTGTACCTCCCGTGTGCATGCCCCCTGCCTTCTGCCTGCTTCGCCGTGCACACAGAGGTATCGCAGCATGCTTGTTTACGTTCATTCACTCAAACGTGGATTCAAAGTGGTGAGGGTGCCTGGTTTTGGTTTTCCCCTTCCCAGCTGCTAGGCAGAAATTTGCTCTCTGCTTATAATGGATTAGGCTGAGTGTTCAGTCTCCAGGAGGGAGCAGCCCTGGTGACAAGGGGAGCCCTTGGAGGGGTGTGCTCCAGCCTGGGGTGTTCCCTCGTGCAGCAGGCAGAGGGGCAGCAAAGCTGGGCTGCAGCCCCCTGCTTCCTCGCCCCACACCTGTCCTACTCTGTGTCCATGTGCACGAATGGGCAGGAGCTTCAAGGAAATGAGTATCTCTGCCCATCAGCTCCCAGGGGTATCCCCCAGCCATCAGTCCATGGCCTCCCTTCATTTCCCGAAGGAAAAGCTAAGCAGGAGCAATGCAGCAAGGTCTGAAAGGGCGAAACATGCCTTTGTCTGCTCCCTTGTTATCCTGAACAGCTGGGTTAGAGCCACACACAACCCACGGCTATGAATGGCAATATTCACTTTAAAAAGAAATTCCTGGTTTAGATTGGTTGTGCCAGCTGTTTGACGACACAGCTTTCCAGCAGTGAAGAATTTCTTTGTAAATAGCAAATCGTTATAAAATAGGGAACAACATTATACAAAGAGTGAGAGTTAAACTCTGATGGATGGCCAAATTTACCTTCTAGCTGCACCTAAATTAATAATCTAATTTTGAAAGGAAATCAGAACCTAGCAGCTGCTGGTAACTTTCTTTAAACTGTTTTAGAAAGAGTCAGATTATGTTTTTTCTGAGTATTTGGATGCATATGCTATAAAAAAATTGACAGACTATTCTTAGAATATACTTCTGTTCATTGTTGATTTTTTTTTTTGACCTAACAATCTAATTGGTAAATGTACAAATGCCATAAAACTGAAACCACATAAAAAGTATTTTGTACTCAACAGAGGGGCCCAGTGTGTATTTCTTGTTCAACACATAAGCCATGAGATTAATTGTCAAGTAACTTCATGCTTCCCAGTATTTCATGGTTTTTAAGCTGATAAACTTCACAGTCAGACTAAACTGTCTTATTATTTAGCGTTTTCTAAGTTATTTCAGTATGTTGTCTCTAATGTCTCTATTTAAGCCTTAATTCTATGCTATGTAAATGTCTTGTTAAGGCTAAAACTTAGTTGTTTAACTGATCTGTTAGTCTGTTTAATAATTCTTAAACATCACATGGTTTTGAGTGGTTTAAGTCAAGAACATTGCCCACCTCTGTAAAGGAAATTAATGATTTTATTAACATTTGCAAGGTGTTAGGAAGTACACTAGATATACAGTTTTTCTCTTACATCCAGAACTGGGATCTGTATTAACGTAGCAGTCGTTACTAATCCATAGGTGACGTGCCAGTACACTTGCAGTTGACTTGACATACCTGTTACCCACTCAGGAAAATCCCTGAGCTTTGCATGGAAAGAAAATCCAAAAGCAGGGAGCTAGTACAAAGCCGTGATGGATAAATGAAGGCTGGAAATTAAAAGAGGGTGAAAGTGGTGAGGCAAAAACTCTACAGGCTATGAAAATGAAGCTTGGTACCTCTGCACCATGGATGATGGGGATGCTAACAAGGACTGCACTGGTGGCCCGTCTGACCCTGGGGTTTTGCCTTATGGTCTGTTTTGTTCTTGGCTAGTGATAGGGGCTCGGTTTCCAGTTCTGTTAAGCTTTCATTTACCTGGACGAGGTAATCAGAACTGGACTGTAAGTCTGTGAATGTTTCCAATACAGGGCAGGAACACAGACAGATGTCTAAGTGGAAAAATGTTAAGACTGCAGAACTCAGGCACTCAAAATAGGGAACTCCAGGCTTAAATCTGCCTGCACACCCTTAATCTTGCATCTTGCCAGGTGCAGGTGCATCTGCACCTCATTTGTATTCCAGCTTCCCAAATCCAAAGGACATCTAAACAATGCTGAGGTTTTTTGCTGGATCAAAACTTAAGTACATGAGGTGGAGAGTGTCGTTCCTCTTCTCCTTCCCTGAATGCATTTTCCCTTCACCTTCCCTCTGACCCCATGCACTGACCTTTCCAAGGCTTAGTGTCTCCCTCCTCTTTATTTCTGCTTATCGCTGTAGCGTGGGAGCAGGCTGTGTTTGGGTGCAGCGGGTGTGCTGTGCTCTGGGGCTGCGGTGGGAGGGTGCCGAGCCCCTGCGCCCAGAGCACAACCAGCTGTGTTCCCAGGACACGTGGGAACCCTGCGGGGCCTTCAGCCCCATAAATGGCTGCACGCTTGAAGTCCGCTGTGGCTAATTAAACCCTTTTCCAGCACACCAGAGGAAAAAAACGAGTAATATCCGTTAGCCTGTTGCCACCCAAAGTGCAGCATGCGTTAGAAAGGCCAGAGTCGGTCTTGCTTTCCTTGACTTTTCCCCTGTGTAAAACGGGGGTGCAGCTGTGCCAGCGTGCTGAAGTCTATAAATGAAAAGTGTTGCAAAGGTGTGAGTGTTACTAGCTGCTTACTAGAACTAGACAGCATTAGAAATGAACCTGAGGCAGACAGTGAGCCGCAGCAGTGTCAGTTTAAACCCAGGTAGATGAAGTTTTTGCTGAGAGCTACTAAAGTGCAAGGAAAAAAAGAATAATTTCTGTAACATTCCTGTAACTCTGTCTAAGGGTTCTGTCTGTCTGAGTCAAATGCTGAGACAATGGAGGCCTGCCAGGGCTACAAAGATCACTTTTTGGCTCACGTGTTTTAATGTCTCTTTCAAAAAAAAGTCATTTTGTACAGCTGAGCTGCCTTCTCCTCCTCTTAGAGCCTTGCAGAGAGGTTTCCCAACAGGCTATTATATCCTCTCATACTACTGGCAGCTCTGTGCTCAGCAAAATCACCCACACGTGTGCTTTCCTTGAGTCAAGATGACGGGGTCAGTTTTGGACACCAGAAAAGTAGAGGGATTACTTCCCATCAAGAAATAAGCTTAGAATGAATGTGTCACAGACTGCTCCCGAGGGGTGGCTGCACGCAGAGGTGGCTGGACTGTGATCCCTTCGGTGTTACAGAGGGAAAACCTGTGAGACTAAGCTGGGAAAACCTTTGGGGTTTTCTGAGTGAAATTCTCTGGGCTGAGGACCAGCAGAATGTGTGCAGTTATACAACATGTATTGCAACTGCACCCAGCTCAGGGAATTGTCCTCTAACAGGGACAAATGTGGGGTTTTTTCTCCCCTACCTTGCCCTGTTACTTCAATACAGTCCCCCAGCCCCTTTTCCTCTGTAACACCTCATAAAACAAAGTGCTTAGTTGACTTGGTGGTTTATAACAATGAAACTGGTGTATGTAACTTGGAGATTTTTTTTAGGAAGCCTGTTTCTTTGTTTGTTTGTGTTTAGTGTTCCACCTGCAGCTTCTGAATCCACAGGCTGCCACAGTATTTCCACTGAATTTCAGAGGTTTGACCCCAAGTGCCAGTGGGTAAGTTGTGCCTAAGCTTTAATTTGAAGATTTTTTTTTCTTACAGTATTATAAGTAAGAGCTATATTCAGAAATAATACACTGAATACTTTTCTACAGTACCTATAGAGGTAATATCATACCAAAAACCTGTACTGATTTTTCCTAAAGAACTTGGAAACAAAACAGTGTGGCCATTGTATTTCAAACATTAGAGCAATTGTTCAGGACATGTGGTGCAACCCTAAAATTCTATGTCAGAGCACAGTGCCAACTCTGTCTCTGTAAATTACGGTACTGTGGGCATGCCCATGTTTAAACAAGTGCTTTCCTATCTCCAGTTCGTATAGTCATATTTAGGTATATGGTTTGAAAAAGCCAGACAGCACTCTAAAGCGATAAAGGGAATCTAAAACACACTCATTTTTTCACACCGTTGTACTTTTAAAACAAAGCAAAACCTGCTTTGGGGCTTGGATTTTTCCTCTAACTACACTGGCATTTGTTATATATAAACCCTAATGATGTTTAGTCTTGTATACCATAAAACCCCTAGGTAGAAAAAAGAGAAATAGTAAAACAAACACAGATAAACACATAAATCATTGCCTGCAGTCGAAAGTGTTTTGTGCTATAGTTTGTGTTACTTCAGTATACTCATAAACCTGTGACTCTAAACATCTTTAAATTACAGGTCTAGGCAGCCAAAACACTAGTGTAACTCCTTTTGGAGTCAGCAGGCTACCTGGTGGCTTAACCTGCTACTGAAGGTCAGGAGAATATAATTCATCTTCCATAATGCCTAGACATCACCAGCTACACTTCTGGAGATATCCTGGAAAATGAAACTGTGAAAACATTCCAAGCACTTGAGTGGGATTATTGTCTATGACAAGATCCTCCTGGACAATACACAGACCTTTGTGCACGTATCGCCTTAATACCCAATAAAAATCCAAGCTCCCCCTGGGGACCATTCTGCTTGCTGTGCACTGTATTTCAGATGGGCTGGTAATACGTGGAATCAGCACTATCAGTGATGAAAACTAACTCACGGCTTCTCACCCACATTCTCAGTTTAAGCATTCGTTGTTCTTCTGAACGTGTTATTTTCTTACTTTTGAAGAAAGGTTTCCCATGTACCATACATAACACCTAGCCCTGGAAGATGGTAATTACTGTGTTATATTTCCCTCTTTGGACAAAACAGGTTATTCTCTGAGACATTATTTCTGGTTTGTTGGGGTTTTTTTTAAGTCACAAAAGTAGAAACATTTTCATATTTATTGTCCTAGGAAAACAGCAAGAGGAACAGGAAGGTGAAAAAAAGTGCAGAAGGAAAGGAGGTGAAAAGTTTGGTTTGTAACTGCAGCGGGCTTTTATTCTTGTTAGTATTAGAGGTTAGCTTTCTTCTTGGCTATAAAGGGTAATTTGGGTTATGCTGATCTTATATCGCTGAGACAAGGAGCTGGACAGATTCTGCAGAAGAGAAGCGTGTGACTCATGGAAAGAGTAACTAGTGAAGAACTTGCTCGACTTGAACTCTTGCTTATGGGTATTTTATTTACCCCCTGGGGAAGGGTGAAATTTTCCAGTTTGGCATCAAGCTAAACTACTTTACCAGTGAGAGAGAACTTGAAGCCTCCTTTGCTGAGAAGATAAGCTTTCATGATAGAGGATAAAGCCTAACGTGTACTGAAGATTATTGCACGGTGGGAGACAAAAAAGATGCCTTAAAGCATATTTCTTATAACTGTGAAAACTACCTAAGGGAGTATTCAACACATATGTAGTACTTATCTAGGTGGTCGCATTAACTCTTTTTCAGTACGCAAGACAAACTGTCACGCATTTCTTTACAGCAGATACACTTACCAGAAAAATAAAGAAAAATGCTTGCTGCTTTGAGAAACTGCGAATCCCTAGTAGCTCCTTCAACAACATGATACCCATGTTCTCATTCACAAAAAGCTCCATTAGAGAATTCAGTCAAAACTCTCTTTAAATTTTTATTCCTAATGTGAATAATAAGCCACCTACTTGGTGACAACATTATGGGCACTTGCACAAAATCGCTGTGGAAACATTTGGAAAGAGTTATATTCAAGAAAATAATTTGCTAAAGAGATTTAGTTTAAATGCAAACTCAGCCTCAGCTCATCTGTACGAACATGTTTTAAAAGAAAGGGAAAAAAACCCACTTCCCTAATGTGCTGATCAGAGCTCTTAATAGCAACCTAAAACATGCATAAGTTAAGTAAAACTCCCCAGTTCCTCCAGAACAGAGCAGAACTTCATCCCCAGGCACTGCCTGCCTGAAAACTGGAAGATCACAGAGAGGAACAGAGATGAGATGAGATTTGGATGCAAATTCTAAACAAACAGTTTTAATACCTGAGTTATAAATATGGATCATATTTTTTTTTACAAACCTTGCATCAGATTATGAGAAAATATTTAAACTGCTGTTGTGAATCTTTTGTTCAGAGTAACTAGCTAGTTGTATAGTTTTGTTAGAAGACATTCTACCTAATTGTGTTGTCAAATGACTTAAGATCTGTTTTTATTGCAGAGAGGATCTTAAGTTCTTTCAGAAGGAAAAAACCCACCTTGTTTTAAAACTAATAAAACAGAATAACGTATAGGAATGAAAGTTCAATTTATCAGCCTTTGAGCGGAGCCAAGTCATTTAGTAGAAGTCTAGTCCAGTCTTCGAAAGATACATGGTAACATAGGTGATAAGAAGACTAAAGAACTCTATAGTTGTGGCTTGCAAAAGCTGCTTCACATAATGAAACACTGAAGTTGAAAGTGTCAGTATTTGATGAACTGAACTGTAAAGAATCACAAGAGATTCCCGCAGACCCTGAGAACTGTATGTAGTGTGTCTTAAGCAAAACTGGCAAACACTCAGAAAACCCACTGGTGGTTTTGCCAGTCAATGCTAAGAACTTACATATGGTCTTTGTTCAGGTTCTGTCAACTGGAGAACATTTATTTCCATTTAAATAGTTGGCATTCATAATTTCTGATTTTCATAACTGCAGTTCCCTTTAAATCAACTCCGCTTGAAAAACTCCTGCAAGGGACCTTGCTGGAAATCATAGAATCGTTAAGGTTGGAAATGACCTCAAGGATCATCAAGTCCAACCGTCAACACACACCACCCAACCCACTAAACCATGTCCCCCAGCACCACATCTACACGTTTCTTGAACACCTCCAGGGATGGTGACTCCACCACTTCCCTGGGCAGCCTGTGCCAATGCAAATCATCAAACTTACTGTCCTGGAGAAGAAACCCAATCCCTGTCAGCCACGCCTGCAGCCCCACAGAAAATAAGAGGCAACACAGATGAACTCCGCTTAGGAGTATAGGAATTACTTGATCTTAGGTCAGAGATGGCCATCAATGTGCTTTGAGTAGGAATCAATGAGAAGCTTCTGTACAGAGGTAGATAATTCTTTCTGTCTTCAGATTACGTCTTTTCAGTTCAAGATTGTATATATTCTGATAGGTCAGAACTGTGGTCCTTGAAAATGCTATGCTTGTTTTGAAAGAAAAGGATAGAAATCTGCAAATTTTTTTCTGAAAATTTTAAACTTTAATATGAAAAATCTAGCAAATTCATCTACGCATGGATCTTGAATCTAGAGAATTTTCTGGATGTGCTGCTGGCTGAAAGTCAGCACAAGTAAAATGAGAAGGGCTACATGAGCTGAAACTTGTGGCTACATATGCTTGCTTTCCTGAATGACCCTCATCTGTACAGATAATGGCACTACTCTTTACACCCCAACTACATGTGGTTCAAACAAGAATTGTAACTCACAGATAAGACTATTTAGCACTGAGGCGCATCTTCAGGTTATTTCCAGATAGGAATCCAGATGTGCGTAGCTGAAAGACTCTGTGCATGCTGTTCCTATCTGCTGCATGTGATATTATCCTGCCTAGTGAATGTGTGTATTCTAATAAATCAGCCTGCAGATGTGCAGCGGGAGCGCCTGCTTTTGTGTGCAAAAGGCTTCTGAAGAGACCATCAGCACGCCTCTGCAGAGAGACACCGCCTATGCCGGAGCCTAGAGCCCCACTGGGAGAAGCGAGGGAGCGCCTGAGCGAAGGAGGGAGTGAAAGGCTGCCCCTCAGGTGGGCTCCCTTCGCCGGCAATGAGGAGCTGCGGTTGCGTGACTCACCGGCTGGCCGTCACGGGAATGTCTGAGAGCAGGACGATGTTGTGGGCATGCTGTGGATGGACCACAAGCTGTGCGCTGTTTAGATTCATCTGCTACTGCTTTAGGGAAGCACAGTAAATTATGATGGCTAGCTTAAAACAATCTGACAATTGTAGGGACTTATTTTAAACACAGCTGTTAAGGGAAAATACAAATTTATAATTTTCATAATCAACTTTTCTTTAGGCTCAGTGTCCTGAGCCCAATAGGTGAACACCGCAAAACTGTCTCTAACCAACAGGAATGGAAAACGGATCTGGTGATGTGACAGACTCTGAGGCAGGTTAAAAGTGTTGCACAAAATACCTTCCATATGTGGGCTTCAATTGAGAGACCAGCAAAACCAGTAGGAAGCCTTTCCATTGACGGCAGCTCACTGGGAATGAAGTCTTCTGAGAAAAAATAGCGTATCTACTTCTTTATGCCCGTGCTCCACCCCTTTGTGGTGGGTGGTGGTCCATTTCACACAATTAAGGATCACAGTCCTTCTTGCTGAGAACTGCCAGGCAGGTCCTTCCCCTGTTCTCCTTGTGTCCCAGGAAGACCATTCTGGAGCAGAACTTCTTGCTGCCATCCCCTCGCATAGGAGTGCAACAGCGTCTGAACTACTGCTGGGCGTACGTAGCCTGCCTCAGAAAAAAACCCCTTAATTAGGAATCAGCCATGAGGCTAGTGTGATAAGGACAAATCAAGTCACTGGCTTACTCTGACCTCCACATGCGTGTTTTGCTCAGGATCTTGCAGGTTGTTTGGGACAGTTACAGTTCATCTGCTTTGGAAGCAGTCACTCCCATCACTTTGGTTTGGTTGGTTATAAGCCATGTTTTAATTATCTGGTGTTGTCAGCCCCTACTTGGCTAAGCCCCTTGGCTATAAGGGCAGACTGAATTTCTGTTCTCTAAATCCAGGTGAGGCTCTGTGCTGAGCTGGCGTGTCTCTTTACAGTACTCCTATGTTACAACCTGCCTGGTGGCAAGATCAGTTCAGGCTGTGCCTGGCATCGTGTCTGAGCCCAGGTGTTGAGCCTTTTTCTGGGGTCTGCTTCATCCCTCCTGGCATGTCCTAGCTCTTCCAGTCTTCAAGCTCCTTCCCACCTGGAGCCTACACCAGGAAGCCTTGTACATTATTACCCTGCAGGCTTACTTTCTTGAAACTGGTTTCTGTCCCACCCAAAATGGGCACGAGCTGTGCCTGTTTCCACCTGAGGCTGCTTGTTAGGCATGATGCCACACCTCATCACAGACTCACAAGGTAACTGAGGGTGGAGGGGACCCGCAGAGGTCCTCCTGCTCAGACCAGGGTCAGTGTTCAAGCATCCTGATGCAAAGCACAGACAGACACACTGCAGACTGACATTAAACACTTCTGCAGACACCTTTTGCTGTTGGAGAAAAAGTGATGGAAATGAAAGCCCAGCATTTTTCTCCCTACCTACTTAAAAAAAAAAAAAAGCCTGTAATTTTCATTTCATCACCTTCCACCACAAACCTTGAAAGAGCAGCAGACAGAGGACCTATACACATGCTCCGAACCTCTAACATTGGTGTGGCTGGGAGCTGCTCCAAATGCATCATTACAAGTAGTATTCTACCTTTTTTTAAATCCACAGGGCCAGGATCTGCTGCTCTGTGTAGCCAGCTGGTCTTTAAACAATTGTTTACCCTGACAGCCAAGCTCAGGTACTAGTTTCTAGCACAGCAGTCTAAGCAGGGCTGGGTTTCTCTCTTTGTGACATGGAGAGCAAGGTTACAGCAGACAGTAGATACCCAAGCTGCCCACTTAGCATCATCCCAATCTGTCCAAGAGGGAGACCAAGCACAGGCAAGGGGGTGAAAACATCACCTTGCAGGTTAGGAAGCAGCTGCTGCAGGGGTGATCATGGCTGGTGTTCTCACGAGCTGTGGCTCCTCTTTCCATAGTCTCATACTACTTCTGTCTGCTTCTCTTCCACTTATGCTGATGGGCTGGTCTGCCTGGATTATGTCTAATTATGAAATCTTCAAGACATTGTTCGATGCTAATTCAAGTCAGGAGGGGCTTTATTTTACACACACGCTTTTTCCTTCAGCTTTCATAAGTCTGAGGGGCATACAGTGCAACCATGAAAAATCAGGATCCACCGCTGAAGTTTATTTTTGTAGAGGTTAGTATTCTTGGCATATGACATAGCCATGCTGCGAGAGTTTTCAAATATTAGTTATAATATTTACTTTGCTTTTGTGAAGAATGTGTTAGTTTAAACATGTCTTCTCCTAAGGTAAAGTGAAATAATTAAATGTATTTTTTCATTTTTGTGGTCCTTTCCACCTAATTGCCTCTGCAGATTTATTTATTTTCAGTGTACATGGAATTGTACAAAGAAACAAGCAATTGCAAGGAACAGTGTAATAAAAAAGTTCAATGGGTATTTTAATTGTTTTGTAGACAAGATATATTTATTTCCTTGAGGGGAAGAATAGTTGCAACAGCACAGTATGGAGATTTTCATATCTTGAAAAAAATCTTGTATTTCTGAATCAGTTATTTTGTGTGTGTGAGGATAACTGTGAAACTGCCAAATATTCTAGTAGAGATTTCTGCTAGTTCAGGAAAATGGAATTCAAGACTATACAAATCCACACAACTTCTTTTACTACGACAGTTATGTCAGCAGCTTGAAGAGAAGCCAACTCCTGCTTGCCTTAAGTGTGTGTTTTGTAGGCTATGGCGGCGGTCAGTAGTGATGGACTGGCATTAGACTTTTGCCAAATGGATCCAACGGGAGTGATGACCATTACCCAGCTATCATTAGTCTGTCTTCTTTTCCCATCCAGACTTGTAGTTCTGGTCTATCTGCGTGCTAATCTGACTGCTTCAGGCACCCAGGGCCACACAGGACCCGTACTGCTCCAAGGTATGAATTCAGATACAGACCAAGCTCTAAGTCTCATCACAGAAGTTCCTTTGTCCCTGAGAAGCTCGTCTGCCTCAGGACTGTGTGATTCGCAGTCAGAAAAGCCGGTATGATTTATCTGCTGGCACGTGTGTGTGGTGCCTGATGCAACAGAGCCCTGATGGCAGTGGCAATAATGATGCAGTGGGAGACGATGACTTCTTTCAGAGGAAGTGCTGGGGAAGGCGCTACAAAGGTGCATTCATGGCAACAAATCCAAGGAGGGGGAGGCAGAAGGTTGTTTACCCAAGGCAATGTAGTGTGAGTCGGGAAACACTGAGGCATGCCAGGGTTGATCATTACAGATCTCCAAGTCACAAAGGAAGGCCACTGGTAAGGAATGGGTTCAGCAAGGCTAAGCCACTTCCGCCCAAGCCTCACACATCATCCAGACCTGGTCTGACTATCTGAGTTCCTTGGATGTGAATTTAAGTGCCTACATGAATAGAGTGAGCAAGACTTGTCTTTTTGTGAAATGTTATTAATGATATTTATACTGTGGTAACACTCAGGAATGGTCAAGGCCTCAGGATGTTAGTTGCAAACTGTAATTAACATTTCTGCCTGAAGGAACAAACAACAGTCATGGTTGGAAGATACAGTTCTGGTCAAAAAATACCAAGTAGAAATTATATTAACATCAACATGGTCCTACTCTGCAAATCTACTTCACGTATGTATTCAGAGTCAGATGTGCTATATACTTTAGTGACATAACAAAGGTCAATTACTTCTTTTCCCTCCTCTGATGACAAGCTGTTCTCTTTTGTTCAAAAGAAATACCTTCTAAATTAGAATCATGTTACCTGTTAAAAGCTGTGGCTAAAGGTCTAATTTAGCCTGGAAAATGCAGGGGGTTTTGCAGATACTTATATAGTACAGAGAAGGACGACAGCAGACACAGGTCTCCCGCTGATTCTCAGCTTACAAGAAATTAGAGAGACTACCTTTCCTCCTTTAGCTTGGAAGTCTGGAGTAATATCACTGAAGCTAATGGAGTTACACTACTGTAAAAGTGCTCTTGTAAAGCCAAAATAGGGGCTGAACCTATTCAACCTCATCAAACTCTACTGTGTTAACTGTGAGCTCCCAACCCAGCTTTCCTTGCAGGCTGAGGCTTGCTGCCTGGTGGATCTGCAAGACCACCAGGGCCAGTTGCTGGCCGTGTAGCCCAACACATCAGGCATTGCCACTCATTCAACTTACTCCCTGGTTAACCTGGACATCGAGTCACGCGGTGGCACTATGTTGCCTCAGGCAGGCTGAGTGATCACCTGTACTCAGAGGACTTCACCTTCAGCATAACACACATCTTCTGTGAAGCATCCTGCGAAGGTGCATGCTTTGCCCTGGGAGCCTATGCACACACACAGCCTCGTGGGACAGGGGGCCACAGTCCTGTCTCCTTCATTGGCTGAAAAAGAAGTCTGGAGGTCCAAGGGCTGCCAGCTTCGACAGCTCAAAACCAGTTGTTGTTCTTCACTCAACTCATGGGACTAGCCCCAAAGTCATGAGACTTGAACAAAAAACATCTATGACAGTTTAGTTCTGACTGCAAACTCAGTGGGTGCCTTTTCCACAGGAGCCGGGGAGGCAGCCAGAGGAGATCTGTCAGAGCAGTGATACCATTTACTAGAAGATCCTCAGGAACTTCAGTAGCCACCTGGCTTGTTTTTGAAAGGCCAGCATCTAGCTGTTTGGTGCTGGACAGGTGTACCTTTTGTTCTTCAGAAGGGACTCTACGTGGGAAGAAATTTTGAGCTGAGCTTTAGACTGTAGTGGTGGTTCACCGAAGTTCTCTCTTGGCTGTTAAAACTTATACGGCCAACCCAACATGTTACTGCAGCCAAACTAGGTCCCTAACACCCAAGGTCCTCCAGACCTTGGGGTGGGGGGTAAGAAAAAAAAGTGGCCAAAACCAGACAGAGAAAAAAAGTGTGGATTTCCTTGTTAGAGGAAAAAAGAGAACACTGAAAGTCAGATCTGCCCTGTAAATTTGTGAGGAGTGCTTGACCTCAACCAATTAATCATCTCAGCTAATAGTTAACATTTTTTTTCAAGAATGTTTTTGAACCTCGATCATTTTATGCAAGGCATCCACCTCTGTAGATATATTTCCCTTGAGGTCCCTTACCATTTGCTGTACAGTAGCCAGTAATACACCACATTTGCCCCCTGCTTGACATGACTTAAACCCCACATTTCTTAAAAGCAACTGGCTTCTGCTGTGGAATGATGCAGTTTTTGCCCTCTGTTCAACAAACCCAGCCACACACGTAGATGTGATCTCATTCTGGAAAACTTCTGAAGGACAGCGGCCTTGTGCAGAGCAACAATCCCGAGTACCACATCATTTTCTCTCTACTTACTCCGTCCTCACCCCACCTCTCTGGTTTCAAGGTATTTTTTTTTTTGTTCCCTAAACACTGTAAAAACATTTAGCATACTCAGGATTGACAATAATTAGCCTTCAGAAGACTGAACAATTCAGTTGCAGAGAATGCCTTCCAAGTTAAAAAAACAACAAATGTATATGTTTTTTAAGAGAAGAGGCAGTGGTCTCACAGTTAACTTCTTAGTTATCTTCAAGCTGGACCTGCTTTCAGGCTTTATCTCAGGGTTTTTTTTTTCTGAACCACCACCGAGTTTCATTCTAATTTAACCCACTGTGGCTTTACGAGCCCCCAGTGCTAGTGGCATTTTTTTTTTCATCGCTGGGTTTTGATTCAGAGCACTTGGAGGCACAGAAGCAGAAGCCTTTAATGCTGATGTGGCTCCCCTACTGACTATAGAAAGCTCCAAACTCTCATCTATTTAAGACATCTGTTTATTTTTGAGCAGTTTTAAATAGATGAGAACTAAGGAGGAAGGGACCGTTGTGCTCCTAACACTGGCTTTTGCCTGGAATCCTTTCAATGTAAAACCCTCCTGCTCCCAGTGCCGGCCGCGTAGCTGTGCCGAGAGCATTAAACAACAAAATCTCATCAGTTTGGAGCCAGGGTCAGTGTCCTTAAAGCTCTGGAAAAGAGCAGAGGAGAACCCAGGGAGGAGGACCTGGATTCCAAGCTGCTGGATTTGCAAACTCTTTGATTCTCCACAAAGTTTCTTGGAAAGAACTGGGACACATCAGCTTCTGAGTATTTTAAAAGATGTAACCTTCAGGTTATTTTGTGAATTTTTTTTTTCTTTATTTACAATGCTAAAGGGTGACATCAGTCAAGACACACTAGGGAAAAAATATAGGCAGTTTTGCTTATCTGTTAAATCCAAGTGCACAACTGTGGTTTGTATTTTGTTCTTTAGGAATACATACCGCTTTGCAAACATAAAGAATATGGTCCCTCCTGATCCTGCTAGGATTTCCGCTAAGAGCAATCTCAAAGCTATGGCTTTCATCAGGCAGAGACAGAGGAATGTGCTTACCTCGAACGTGTGTAAGTGCTTTAAGCGTTCCTACCTCTTTTTTGGGAGGTGCAAAGCCTGACCTTCCCCGGCTGTGCGGGACCGCAGCGCTGCCTGTGCCGCGGGCAGAGGCCAGGTCAACCCCCACGCGTTACAACCCGCATTTCTGGGGCTCGCCGATCGCCCCGACCC
>WKFP01014362.1:938528-979794 GCA_011057875.1 Pterocles orientalis
TAAGTTTCATGTTTTTGTCTTCCATTATCATCCAACTGGTCTCTATTTTTTTTGGTCTTCTGTTTTTATTCCTTTCTATTTTTAGTGCCTTCAATGAGGACTAAGTCAGGCAATTAGGTTTTTTTATAGACAACTATGTAGCATCTCATTTAAATCCATGAATTGGTTCACTCATACAGTTATTGGAGGAATGGAGTAGCTGAGAAATGGTTAAAAGAAGGGTGGATTTTCCTCTGACCTTTCTTTCTCATTTTGTGTCTCTGATATTGGGCTCTCCTTCGCATTAAATGTTTTTGCTGCCTTCTCTGATGTTACTCTGATACCTCTTAGCAGTGTTATAATGCGCTTGGCTTGGAGCCTCTAAGATTTACCCCTCTCTTGGCAAGCCAAGGGAAGCACTGAATGTACTGAAGTTGTCTGCTTTCTAACTTAGGCAAACCATGAGATAGCATTGACTTGATTTAGCTGTGGAATATTGGTCTCGCAGCCATAAAAGCCAGATACCTCCTTTTCTTGAACCTCCCCATGTTTCTTTCAGAAGAACAGAAACCCTATAACTGAAGAAAAGTTAACCACTTTGTTTCCTGTTAAAATAAGTGACTTTTAAATTCAGATGTTGGACTCGGAGTTGGTTTTGAGTGGATTATTCCAGTTGTGGATTAATTGTGCCACAGATGCAGGCACACCTGAGCTGACTTCATGCAGAGTCAGTTTGAATCTGTCAGGGTTTATTAGCTCAGGCTCAGTATCACTTTAATAAGCTATTTGGCCTCTAGGGCCAGTTTATATTCTTTTGCATGGTGCAAAGCCTGAGCTAATAAACCCCAGACCCATACTGCCTCTTTCCAGAGCCAACTTCCATTTGTCTGCATTGTGCTTCCAGAGCGAGCGTGCTGAGAGCCAGCTCTGATCAGGGAGGCTTATTAGCTCAGGTGTAATCCCCGGCTGGAACAAGCACCATGTGTTTCTGCTCTGCCGCACCTGTGTGCATGAGCCTGCCTGTCACCCCAACAAAGAGGGGTGGAAGGGAAGAGGAGTGGTCTTGCAGCCCAGGCTTTGTTAATCTTCCCCTCTCCTTTTCTCTTGCCTGGTGGTGTGTGTTAGTCCCGCTTTCTCACGCGTGGAGCTGTGGCTGCCATTCCTTTGGTTGACTCCCATCCCAGGCAGGTGCCAGTCTGGCTGGGAGCAGTGGCAGCTGCATTGCGTTTCCCTCACTGGCAGCAACAGGGGGGATTTGGAGTGTTTCTGTGTGGGTCAGAGTGCAGCATCTGTACGGAGGACACAAGTGGATTTTTCAAGTCCTTTTTCTAAGTTTTATTTTGAAGCTGAACTGCCTGTTGTGTTTACAGTATTCATGTTCTTTAGGAAGTCTTACTGTGTGTCCTTAGAAGGTGAGCTGCTGTTTTCCTTTAACTTCTTGTATGAGAATGTCTGCCATAGCTGATTTTAGGTATCTAGGTTTTCCCCCTCTGTGCCTAATACTTAAGTTTTACATTGTACAGTTTTTATCTTAGAACTTATTTTCAAACTTGGTGTGACTTTGCTTATGAGGAACTGCATCACTGTAATTAAAAAATCGTAAAGCTCAACGTTAAAAGTTAATAATTGCTTTACCCTGGGAGAATGACAACCAATAACCAAAACCGACCTTTTTGAAGCATTCAGAGCATCCAGTTTTGGGTATAGACAAAGGTGGGAAAAATTCAACCACAGCAATAAACACCTTGGAAAGTTATAAGCACGTGAAAGGGTTTATGGCAAAGATTGTTTTCCAGTCATAATTATCGTAGGTTATAATCTGTGTAAGCGCAATAATAAGATACCACCAAGGCTGGAGACATCATGTTTTGTTAGTACTTGCTGCATTATTAGGGCATTATACAAATATTAATTAGCTCTATAACGTGGCTGTAAGGCAAGTAAAACCGAGAGCATGGGTTTATTGTTATTTATTTCATATATGGAAATTGAACCATAGGTTAAATGCGGCTTTGGACAAGTTTAAACAACTGACTGGAGGGCCTAAGCTGGAAATGAGGAGTTCCTGCCCCTCAACTCCATGTTTACCCTATTGAAACCTGTTGTCTCCTATTTTGTTACTTGCTACTAAATTTCTATTAGTTAACACTGCTTCCTGCAAAACATGCTCTTCTGTCTGTTCTGGTTTTGTTGGCTTTTTTCTTAGTGATTGCAAGGAGCTGTTTTTCACGTTGGGAAGTAAAGAAATAAATTACCTGTTGTACGCAGGATCTGATATCTGAAAAAAATAATTAACAGACCCCCCTTATTATAATAGTAGACCCCTTCTGAAATGTGTAAGAATACATTTTGTCTGGAGTATTAATGTAAGTTGTTTGTGAGTGTTCTCCAGGTAAACAAGCTAGTTTAAAAAATAGCATTGCCTGGAGGAGTATTGACTTTCACTAATGTAATTATGAGAATTAACAAATACTAGTGGTTGCTATGGGGTACTGAAGTATGAGCCTCTTGTTGTAGAGGTGTAAGGAAGGCTCGTAGGGCAAACCGGTGAGGAAGTGGGTTTCATGGGATTGTGCCTGGAGTCAGTTTCTCATAGGGAGAGGAATTGGTGTAGATGTAAAACCCACATATACCGTCTTTGTCAAGGATTTTGTGTCTTTGTCAGCTGAAGGTGTTGTATGTGTGCACGTATATATTCCATGCGTGGGCATAAGGTGAGGATTTTGGAGCTGGACTAGATTATTTGAGTTCAGTCATGAGGTTTTATCCTGTCTGTTTTATTCTCGGGCACCTTGGGAAGGTCACCAGAAAATAAGACAAACAGTCTGTTTTTGTATTAAAAGATTATCTTGCTTATTCTCTTCTCTTCTGAAAAAACTTCCTGACTCAACATTAAATAAATATGCTATAGATAAACAAGGTTTAATTTATTTTTCAAAATAAGAAAATATACAACGCTTGAGTCTTTCTGATGGACAAGAAGGAGACTAGAAAGTGTCTTAATACTTGTCCAGATGGAAGTCCCTTTTGTTCAGTTCCCAAAAGTGCATGGGCTCTGCTTGTGTATTGCTGCTCGGTTTGAGGCACCTGATCCCTGCACCTCCAGAGCTGTAGTTCGTGCTGTTGCTGAGTGAGCGTGCTACAGCTTTGTGTCTCCTTCAGGACAAGGGCACTTAACAATGTGACCAGCGGTTCTAGACCCCTCCTTGTCTAGGACCTGGATGGAGCACACCGCAGCCTTCTTCTAGTTTGTGCTCCTGAATTTTCTTGGCGGAGGTGAGGGAAAGGTTGCACGCTTAGGTCTTGTTCTGATACAGGCTTAGGATCCAGACCCAGAAACTCGCATGCGTGGGTCCCTCAGTTTAGATATAAAACTTGGTGCCACTAAAGATTTTAATATTGGTTGTTCTGAATCTATTCTGTCTTCAGTTCAGCTCTTAGAGGTGGTGTTATCTCGGACAGCTGTACTTCTCATCACTGGAACTGAGTATTTCAAATGTTTGCAGCTGTGCCTCATGGAGGTTTTTTGTTCGTAAATGGTTCCTGGGACTTGTGCTTAATCAGTTTTGTGGCTTTGAGTTTTACCAAGTTCTGTTTATTTACATGGTGCATACAAAGCTAACTATAACATGCTGTCCCCAAATGTTGTTTCTTCTCATTCTAAAACCATCATCTTGGTAAAAGCAGTATCCATTTCCTTCAAATTACGTCTAAATCAAAATGAAATATTTCAGTTTTGAAGAGACATAAATACATTGTAGTTGACCTATGTGTTAGTCCTTTTTAATCTGTTCTTTGATGTTGTTTTTAAACACTTCAAAATTGAAAAGCTGAAAGCCATTACTTGAGTAGCTTGCTTATGCCTCTGCTGTGCTGGCTACTGTAGTATGTAAATAAAACTTTTGAGTTCCATATACAGGGAATAGATTGGCTTTTGTAGTGGGAAAGCTCTTGTTAGCCCTCAGGGGTAGATCCACTCTGCTTTATTTTCACTTACTGTGCTTGGGAAGGGGGAAGGAGAGGATCCAGATTCTTGTAGTCTTTGGTTTTGTCTACATCAGCAAACAGCACGGACTAACGGGAGAAGATGTAGAGAGTAAAGCCTTTGGTTTCGATGGCCTGAGGCCCATGGTGTGTGTGTTTCAGGGCTTAGTGTTTTATTTTGGACTAGGTGCGGTCTGCTCTCATGGAATGAATGCCGTTAAGAGGCTGAAATACATCAGGTGCGTTCTTGGATTGTTCATGTTTTGGGTTTAGGTTTTTTAAATTTTTTTTTTTCTTCTGCATGTAAAAGAAATAGGGTGCATGTGCCTTAAGATGGCCCCACAACGCGAACCAAACCTCGGTGAGTGCGATTGATAAGATTTGCTTCAAGAGAGAGTCCCGACCCTAGCTAGAGCAGTAACGCAGACTGAGCACAGGGTCTGCTCCTGGCATCGATGCAGCCGGGCTCCTTCCCGCGAGAGGAGGCATAAGAGCTGTGAGAAGATGAGGAGCTGTTAAGCTGCTCCCTGCTGTACAGACGTGACCGTGCCGGGTGCTGCTGCCACATCTCGGTAAGGAAACATAAGTCCTCAATTAGTATGAGGTGAAACCTCCCCAGATGTTTTGTTCTGAGCCATTTGTGACCTTACTGGGAACAAGTAAGGCTGTAGTGGTACATAGTCTCTATTTCATACAGATAATACTTGTGTTTATAGATTTAAAACAAAAAAAAAGAAGCTTAAAAGAAACTTCTCGAGATGATGTGCTCCTGCACTGAAGCAGACAACGGATCGATAGCGCACTTGTCCAGCTCATTGCAGCAGTTAGAGTTAAGAAAAGAAGCAAGACGTAGTAAGGTTGTGGTAAATCTACAGTGTATAAAGAGTCCTGAAGTGTTAATATAGTATCAGAAGGAACCCAGAAAACTGTTGCTTTTCTTTTTTTTTTCCCTTTCAGATTTGTTGGCTGTTTTCAATGTGTAGCTTTGAAGTGGTGTGGACAGTTGTGTAGGTGCTGGGGGGAGCTGTGGTTCCTCCAGCCGTTGTGCAGTGTTCTGCATCTCTCCACACTTCTGACTGCACACAGGAGAACAAGAATTTTACAGGTTAGGAAGGCAAGATGTTCATTTAAATATAGAGCTAAAAATAGTTCTGCTGGGCCATGTTCTTTTTTGTGAAATGCAGATAGTAATCCCTGCATAAGCCTGGAGTTTTGGAGAGCTGCTTCCTGATAAAGAGGGATTGTTTTGTGTCCTAGGGCAAAGTTTGCTTTTTCATAATTCAAATCATTTTTTTTAATCTCTAGATGGCAGTTTAGGCCTAGATTTTCAGAGAAGCTCAACTAGAGGGTGAACTCTTATTGAGAGTTGGCTGGATTTAGGAAAAACTTTATTGTTCTTAGCATTTTAATTACTCTATGATTAATCGTCTTTTCTCTGGTAATTGTTTTCTGTAACACTTCAGTTGTCTGAATCCTGCATCCAGTTAAAATTTTTCAGTTGTCTCTTGATTGGTTTTCTCTTCATTTGTTCGGTTTCCTGAGTATTTCTTATAGGGTATTTTGTAACAAAATGAAAAAGCACTGTAATGAGAAAGGTTAGGAGAACTAAAAGGACTGCAAACTGGAGTCTTAACCACTACAGCAAGCAGGAACAGTATGTAACATGTGAATCTGATGGTTTTCTTGGCTTAGTCCAGTCTGTAGTGATGTTTTTTTTATTCTGAAGTGATAGAAGGATCTACAGCATGTGAAGTGCTTGTACTGTCAGAATATGGATAGTTATGATCTCATATAATTAAATACTTTAAAATATCTCCCAGATGGTACAGTCCACCTTAAGTATTTATACTGTATAAACTCCAGTAAACACAAGGGTAGTGAAAATGCAGAGTATTGAACAGCATGTTTTATTCTTCTGACTGATGAAATAATGTGTCCTTTTGCTGAAATTGGGCTTTTGAAGTTAGGTTCTTAGCATTTTGAGATTATTTTCCATGTATCTTCAAAGTATTATCTCTATAAAGTAAGTTATGTTGTTGTTAGTTTAGGAGAGAAACTCTGATTTTTTGTTTGTTTTAAAAGAAATATGTATGCCAAAAGCATTGGTGTTTTGTTTCCCTCCTTTCTTGGAGGTTGTGTTTGCATAGCCATCCATCCCAGTGTGGGAATGCATCAGATGTTTTGAAGTGGACCAGTGAAGAATTCCAACAGTGATGCATGCTTTTATTTGAAGTATATTTATGGAAAGAATTCCTTAAGACCATACAATTGTGATAAAAACAAAGTTCCTGTGTAGGAAGACACAGATGGTCCTAATGCTTCCTCCATTAGTAGTGTAAAGGTAATACAGGTTTTCTGCAGTTAATGCCATTTCTTCTGATTATTTTAGTAATTTCAACTTTTTTTAATGGAATGGTCGTATGACATGGTTGTCTCATCCTTGGTCACAAATTCCTCTGTCCCCCATCCTCTGTAATGGGGTAGAATTGTTGGATGTATTTCTGGTAAAATTCAACTTGTGAACGCTGTTTGGAGAGAGATACTGGGATGGAGAACGCCATCGCCAGAAAAGCGTTAGATGGTGAGCACCAAGTGTTCCTTCAGGTAGCTTCTCAGCTTCTAGTCTCCATTGTAACGCTTACAATGACTTAACACTCAAAATGGTATCCAGAATAAAAGGGTAAAAAAAAAGAGGTGAGCTAATCAACAAGGCAATTCAGAGAAATTACAAACTTTGCTGTTCTTCAGGATATCGGTCCCATGTTCAGGTTTTTCTGAGGGAAAGTGGATTATACCTCTTTCCTTTCAGAACCCACAGCTTGTTGCTCTCCAGAGGAAGTGCTTCACTGCTTTTCTTTTGGAATTGGTGGGGAGTCGTCGCGCTGTCTTTCCACACAGCAGGAGTTAAAGGTGCCTTTGTGTCACAGCCTTTTGTTACGATGCACACTCAACCAAGATGAGCTTTGGTCTGGTTGTCTCGTGTGCTTGAGGAATAGAAATCTTGAATTAATGAAATCAGAAAGACAGTGTTCCTATGTTGCGTGTAAAGGAACTTGAAATTTCTGCTCTAGATGTAGTCATGTCACTGTGTCAGTTTTTCCCATTTCTGTAAACTTGATGCAGCCTCATTTCTCAACCATTTTGTGCTGGAATCTGAAGAAGTCCCACACTTCTCATCCTCCTTCCAGTTGCTCTATTTTCTATTATTTGTCCTCAAGCATGTATTCTACCTGACGGGATTTACGCACTCCTGTGAGAGAAGTTGATGTACGCTGTGCCAACGTGTGCAGGGATGAAATTTGTTTCAAGTCAGTGTGTTCTGCTGGAACTGATGCTTGACTATGTGGTTGAGAGGAGAAAAAAAAAGTACATTCAATTTAATGTGGAAACAGAAGGGAAGAATCTAATGGATGGGCTTACTAGAAATAACACAAAACTTGCAACACTTTGTTGTTGTGTAATCGTTGTATAAAAGTATTGGAAGTTCAAGAATGATTTGGAAAAATTTTTGTGGTCATTCAAGTACTAACAGCAGTTGCTTGATAGACGAGATGCTTAAAGGTGGAGCTGAGGCTGAAAGGTTAGGAACTTTTGGGACATTTAAATTGTTTATTGTGAGTTTTTCACTGAAAAGTACCTTTTTGTGGATTTCAATTCTCCACATGACCTAGAGACACATGGAAATAGTAAATGAGGTGTTACTGTCTGAAGAAGGTGATTGTGAATCAAGGTAAACCCAAGTGATTAGCATGGGAATGAGATCTTAATGATCTTAATTCAAGATTTATCAGCAATTTAATATAGAAGTTTTTTCATGATAAGTAGAGTTAGACCTGTATTTTGTTTCTTTCAAAGTATCTGAAAAAGCAATTTTTATCTGAACTTCTTCAATATATTTACCTATTTTAAAACTGTTATAAACCTTACATTTTAGGTCTTGCTTCTGCAAATATTTGTTTACTCTTTAACCAAAATAACATGAACACGTGGACTGAAAAGTGTTTGTGTACAGATCAGTCCCAAACCCACATACAGTTCTGTCGGAAGGGGTGTGTTTAAGCCTAATGGTAACGTTTTGTTTTATACTTTCTCTTCTGAAAGCATGTTATAAATACAACCGTATGAGTCCTGATAAGAGTCTTTCTAACTCAGTGTTCTGTCTGCGACAGTGACGAGCTTTAGTTAAGGAAAGATGCATTAAAAGGGTGAATGTGTTGGGTTACAGTCACAGAAAATGCTTTCGGCTTGTTGTGATTTAGGGACTTCCAAAGCAAATGCCACATTATGGCTTTATTTTTAGTAGATACAGATTGCGTGGTCTTCAAACACAGAAAGCAACCCAAAAGAACCCCATGTTTCTTCGTCACGCTTCTGGAAAGCGGGAGGAGGTTGGTTATGTTGCCTGTGCCTGGCTTTCCAACACGGCCAACATCCTTGGCACAGCGGGTTTGGGATGCTGAAACTAGCAGGTTCGAAAAGCAGATCAGTGAACTCCTGAGAGAAAAATCTGCTGAGGGTTGTGAAACACAAAACCAGCACTCTTGCTCAGGGAGTTGCTTAGCCTCTAATTCTTGAAGGCTGTAGTGGTACAAACTTCATTGCTTCTCACCCTGGCCTGGTAATGGAGAGAGGAGACTGGACTACCACTCAGCCTGGTCTTGTTTTTGGTATCTTTGCCAAGCACCTTTTTGAATTTCTGGTCGTGACCTCCTTGAATTGAGTAGGACCAAGCCTATTGCCTTTAACAGGAGTATGTTGGCCTGCTTTTCAGTTTTCAACTTAATACTTCCATGCTCTGCTTTTTGGAAGCTTATCTTTATGGAAAATAATGGTGTTTTCACTTAGATGTGCCATTATTGTTGTCTCCAAACGAAATAATTAGGTCATACATTTGGCACACTGCAGCTGTCTTGAACATTTTTAAAACTAAACTGCTGTATTATGTCAAAATGTTCGTTTTCATTCTTTCCTGAAAATATGTTATCCTATTTAGTGATCTTCCGTTACGCAACATTAATGAAGAACTTCAATCAAAGGATGCGTTGCTGTGAAGATCTGTTGTTAAAAACTGAAGTTTTTATTTTTGAAGGAAATTGAAATTTTCTTGGGCTTCTGAAGCACAGCTTTGGTTCTTAACTAGGTGAAAAGAAGAGTTGTGGTTTTCTCAGGGTTGTCTTTTGTACATGTATAAATTGGCTCACTTTTGAGAGTTAGGAGATACACAATGATCAGTGTTCTAGCAGAGTGGATATTTTGTTATATTGACTTTTGCGGTGGCCTTGTTAGCTTATTTTTGTGCTTTGATTTTTATTTTTTAAATAACTGGTTCAGAAGCCTGAAGGTTAATATAGATGTATGTCCATAAATCTCCAGAAATATATGTTCAGTGCAAATGTTTTTTTTTAATGTTCTAAAAATAGAACTTTTGAAAATCTGAACTTTTTTTCAGAAATTTTTATGTGATATTTTTCTGAAGTACTCCCAGCTGTGCCCAAACTGTTTCACTGTGATCTTTGCACATTTTCTATGGATGACCCGGCTGATGGGGTCACCGTTCTCATCTTAGAGTCTCTCCAAAGCCAATGAAACTTCACTCAATTAGAATTTAAGGCTTCTTAATCTATTTTCCAAAGATATAATTAATTTTGGACATCCACATAAGTGAATTTTTACTGTTCGTAGCAAAATCTAGGTCTTTTAAAGCAAGGCGCAAGGAGTTGGCTTGTATATCGCAACATATGCTTGTTGTAAATGGTCTTCAGTCGTCCAGCAGTCAAAGACAAAATATAGTCTCAAAAATAAACAGAAAGATAAGTGAGCAAATGATGAGTTTTTTGTTGCCAGGGAGATGCATAATATACAATTAAGCTAGCTCAGCTAAGTAACATTGGAAAGGAGGTGTGTTGGTGAACAACACGTGGAAGGGGGAAGTATGTGTGAGAAGAAGCCCAAGCGAAGCTCAAGTTGAAGCTGCAGGGCGGTTCTGGTGGTGTGTCCGGGTGATGTACGTGATACATCTGTATCAGATGTATTATCAATTGACAGATTAGTCCTCCGAATGAACACAGTCCCATCCTAATAGTTGTTTCATTTGTATGCTTGTGCATTTATTTTTATATATAGATGTATGAATTAAAACTTGAAGTGCCAAGTACTCCAATTTCTTTAGACCAGGGCTTTGGAGGGACTTTAAAAAAAAAAAAAAATTTTTGTGGTTGGATATGCCTGAATATGGTGCGGTATCACATGTTATGGTTCAAGAGATCATAGAATCACAGAATGGTTTGGGTTGGAAAGGACCTTAAAGACCATCGAGTTCCAACCCCCCTGCCATGGGCAGGGACACCTCCCACTAGCCCAGGTTGCTCAAAGCCTCATCCAGCCTGGCCTTGAACCCCTCCAGGGATGGGGCAGCCACAGCTTCTCTGGGCAACCTGTTCCAGTGCCTCACCACCCTCATAGTGAACAATTTCTTCCTAATGTCTAGTCTAAATTTACCCTCTTTTAGCTTATGTGATCTTATGTGTTTTAGTGAAACCAAACTTTGTGGTCTGACAGATAATTTTGTCTATGTTAAAAGATCTTTAACAATATTAAAAGTGTTCTTAGTTTGAAGGAGCAAAGTAGCTCAGCAGGGATTCTTCTTATGAATGCTATCCCAAATGGGACTAATGAAGAAATTATTTTGATAGCTATTTTAATTAGAATTGTATTTTACTGCTAAATTGTATCGTCTGGATAAGAAAATTAATTTGTTTAGTCATCTTTGTGTTATTTTAACATTCTCTAAATACAATAGCATTGTAAGTTTAAACATCTTCACATGAGGTGTACCTTTGCGGTGTTATGTATACATATGATCAGCAACTTTTTATCTTTTTTTTTTTTTTTTTGGTGGGATTTGCTGCTTCTGAAAGTTTCTTGCTCATTCAGAATGGAATTGATGCTGTGTTAGCTGGGTGTACGAACTGGCTGCTGAGTCCAGGCTGATTATTCCACTACCTCTATGGTCAGTGGATAGAGCAACACAAACAGTGTATTTAATCCTGTCTGAAAGTGACTTGTCCTTTGAAGAATCTGATCCCTTTTCACTGGTGGTACAAAGAATGTATAGAAGCTAGTTCAGGGTAAGCACCAGCACCTGTCTGTTACTGGGTGCAGATTGGTTGTTAGAAGGAGAGCATAAAAGGCTGTTAACAGGAAGATTTGGAGTAATGCTATACTTCGTGATTTAACTTTTGAAGTTGTTCAAATGTTGTGTGTGTCTCATACAGGGAAGCAGTAAAAGCTTTACCAACTTCTGTGCTAACTTGTGGAGCTTAGCAATGGTGCTCTCTCCTACTCCAATTAACATTGGCAATTAATGTCTTTTTTTTTTTTTTTATTGTGGGGAGGGTTTGCATTTTCCTTCGTGCTTTATTTCACGGGTACTTTTTAAAATGTCTTTTCTTAGCCAACTGTGTACCACCATGCCAAAATGGAGGGATGTGCCTGCGACCTCAGCTTTGTGTGTGTAAACCAGGAACAAAGGGTAATTCCTGTGAGGATACAGTCATGCAAGACACATCTTCTTCCACTGGAGGCCGGAGCCCCGTTGTTCCCCCGTGGCCCATACCCCAGCAGGCTGCCCAGCAGACCTTCTCCCAGAAGGCGCAGGTCCCGCCGAAGGTTGGCCCAATGACCCAGATGGCATTCACCATCAAGCAGAAGCCTCCTGTTGGGTTACCTCAGCAAATGCAACCACAGTAAGTGTTTTCTTTGCTTTCAAAGAGGTCCAGAATGTTAGATTTATGAAACATTGTGCCTTGCAAGTGTTTTCAAATAATCACACTTGGAAACTTAGGCAGGTTTTTTTTTAATAGCTTTTTATTTTAACTGTCAGACTTCAGAGGATTTTTAAGCTTCTATTTATTACTTACGAGCCAGATCTCCTCACCTGAACAGAATGTCCCTTAATATCAGTCAACTTTATTTCTCTTAGATTGACAATATTCTACTAATTTCAGAAGAGTTGTTCTTCATTTACAGTGGTGACTTTTTGCATGTAGCCTAGAACAGAGCCTGGCATGGAATTTCAACACCTCTCATAAATGAAGAAAGTAAGATTTGGCGCTTCTGTTGCGTTCTGGTTTCTTTCTTTCATTTGCATTGTATTTTCTCTTTTAAAATAAGTGATTGTGATTTTACTACAATGAATACTTCTGCTTGCTTGCATTTGAGGTTCAGGATTGTATCTGCCTGACATAGGTAGCAAGAAAACACTCTCTTGTTGGAGAATTTTTTTTTTTCTCTGCCTCTTCAGTCGCTGGTGAGTTAGCCAGACTTTGAGATTACTTTCATTAGGTTAAGTGCTTCAACTAAGTCTGAAATTTCTCTGATTATAAAGTTGTTTTCATTAATGTGTCTGACTTTAAGTTGTTTCAGGAATGCATTTGATATGGGGGGAGGGAGGCGCACAGGAGCGTGGCAATCACGTTGAATATGGACAGTTTTAGGTGTCTGCAGTGACTAGTCCTTCCAGTTTCAGGTGAAGTCAGTGACAAGAAGTGTTTCTGTCCCATAACAGGTGTTGCTTTTGGTTAGCTGTAGGTGGGATGCAGTCTGTCTTGCTTCTAGACTCCACAGCAAAGTAATCAGAGCCTGGGAAGAGTAATTTATCCGAGTTCCCTTGGACTGCTAAACCCTAAGCCAGTATGTTCCTTGAGAAAGGTAGAAGGTGAGGCAGAGTGGGCTTAGGAACAGATACATCCACAGTCTTAGAGGACAGAGAAATTGTTACCCAGTTTCAATATTTTATAGAGCTCTGAGCCCAGTTTCATTCCTACCAGTGAAACAAAGGTTATTGAAGTGAATACAAAGGGGAAATTATCAGTAAAATCTGCAGGCTTTTTTCTGCTCCCACCCATCCAGACCTGGCTTCTCTGCTTAGCCCCACAAAGTGCAGTGTACTAAATCAGTAAAAGAGGCCAGACAATTCCTGTCTTATCAGTACTGATTCCTGTGCAGTGTACATCCTACCTTCCTCCACAGAGAAGCATTCTCAAGGAGTTATTCTTTCTGTTGTGAGAAAGACCAATTGTCCAAATTTGATAGTAAAATATACTTCAAAAAAAAAAGGAAAAAGAAAAAAAATGCAGTTTGTTCTTGCATGGAAAAAAAAAAATCTGTCTTCCAAGTGCTTTGAAACTGTGGTTAGAAGGCTTGTGGATGCCTCTGGAGGAGATTTATTTTCCATTATTGCTGGAAAAGCAGAGTCCAGGGATAAAGGGTTCCTCTTGTATGAAAAGAGAAGATGATAAGCTGGTATTCTGTGCTACGATGATAGTTGCTGGGCTCTGATTCTCAAAGTGTTTCTAAAGGGTACCATGTCATGCTTCACCAAAACTTCTGCTCTTGCTTGCATGAGGCAACATCCCAGAAAGCAACTTCAGACCAACAAAGAGTCACTTCCTAACTGCTATCCAAAGTGCCTCTGCATGCTTCCAGAAGCAGTGTGTTAACCCAGGTGGGCTTTGTTGTTCATGGGACCCTTCTCCACCTGAGGATTTTCTCCTAGATGTAAAGGGACCTTCTCAGGTAGATAGGACTGTTAGTCTTTGAGTTCACATGAAGATAAATCTACTTCAGCCAGCTTAATAATAGAGTGGGAAAATGGAAAATGGAGGCTTTGGAGTCATGAAAAAGCCATCCTACAACCTTGGCAGGAGCCAGACGTAGGAGCAGGAGATGGAGAGGAAAAGGGCTGTTTCACAGACCGAGGCAGTTGTGTAGCAGAAGTCGGTGAGTGCTTAGATACAACTGTTGAAATGAGTGCTAGCAGTAGTTCTAATGTAGACTGTTAGGACAGCTTGCAGGGCTGAAAGATCCTTCTGAGGTCAGGTCTCTACTGTCGGTGTGGAGCAAATGTGCTAGTTCCTGCTTCAGTTCATCTTTTAATGTCTTGTGATCTCTTACATTGTGTAAGACTGCCCAGATATTTTTTGGAATGGTTTTTTTTCTGTTCCCACCCTTAGAAACATACGGTAGGCTATGGCAGGAGTGGAATTGTCCATTGTCACTGCAGTCGGTATGCTGATATAGACACTGCTGCTATGCAGAGCTGTCAAGGACTGGTGAAAGCTGGGCAGAACCCAACCTGGAACACCAAAATAAGCTTCTAGAGGATGCTTTTCTCTGCAGTGCTTCTATTTTGCCATCCTCTGTCATTTTTTTTTTTCTGTTTTGTATATGAATGCAACTTTTCCAGCTTCAGTTATCGAGATGTGTTCTTGCATGTTTTCTTAGTATCATGGTGGTAGTGATATTTAGGGAAGCAGGAAATTCATTTCTTTCTTCCCAGAGATCTTTTTTTGAAGAATATGGTGCTGAACAGAAGGAAACCTGGAGAGAGATTAACTTCCTGGAATATGCTCGATTTGGAACACAGGCACTTAGCGCTAGCAAAGTCTGTCATAGCCCTGGGCTGAAGATGGATGCTATCAGGTACAAGGTCTCATCTCAGAAGAATGTTAGCAGAAGATGAGATGGTTGTAATTGAAACCAAGTGCTGTCTCAGAAACAGAAATCTGCTTCTTATTGGAACCTGTTGGGATTCTTGATCTCAATAACAGATGTGGTTAGTGGTCCTGTGATAGCTCTCCAGTAACTCTGGGTGTCCCTTTCACATCTCATTTTCTCACATGTTGGCAGCAGTATAGCTCCAACAGCGTGATTTTCTGCATTTACTGGCTGTGGGGGCAAAAAATATTTTATTTTTTTTTCTAAACGGAACTTTCCAGTACATTTTTGGAAATGGTCACCAGAAAGAGTAGAGCATCAACAAGCCAGAGCTCAGTAACACACTGAAGTGTAACAGTGTTGTGCCTTCAGCCTCTTTTGGAGGCAGTTGTTGATGAAACTTGAGTGTTTACTTTTGTGTTGGGCAAAGGAAAGCTCATCAAAGTACAGGTGGATGCACAGACTTCAGGTGGCAGATTTGGGCTTACTGGTGTGTTGTCTGCACCTAGAAATGTTTCCTGAGAGGTCCCCTCCAAGCCTGTATTCCTGGATCACTGGGTCTAGTCCCATGCCATTACAGGCAGGCATATCACCTGCTAATTTCAGTGAACCTATCAGCTTGTGTCTTAAAACTGTTTTTTCCTTCTATTCAAGGATGTAGTTTCCAATAGTGCCTCAATTTTTACTAATTGAGTAAAGATGTGTGAGATTAGTGTGAATTGAGATTGGGGAGAAAAAAAAAACAAACCAAAACACAAACCAACCAGGAGAAGAATTGCACATGCTGCTGTGACCCTACTGAAATCAGCTATGTAGGACAGTTGTAACTGAAAGTGGAATATGTTCTTCATTTTGTCATTTTGTCTTTGACTGTATGGAATTTATTTTTTAGAACATGTGGTTCTAGAATTCTTTAATGTGATGACTGACCAGGTGATGGTCTAAGAAAAGATGAGAGCTCTATTAGCAAATGTTTGTGATACCAAAACAACTATGCAACAATTTTTTGTCTATTGTGAAGCTACATTTCTACTTTTAACTTCCAAAGGAAGAAAAACAAACTGAGATAGGGTTTACTACTGATTTCAGATATAGAAGTATGGTTGAATAGTATTTCGTCTTCCTCTGTTTTTGTTTAGTGTTGCAATGATTGCTGAAGCAGGGACGTCTTCCTCTGTCTCATGTATGTTGAACTTGGAGAAAAGGTTTAATATGTTTGCAATGTGTCTGCCTTTGGTCTTTGTATCAGAAATCTTGGTTAATATTTGATCTTCAGCCCTTTAAAAATGAAGTTAGCTGCAACTATTAGCTGATTTTTCTGTCCTGGGCATTAGCATAACTTTTGGTATTGGCTTAACAATTCCAATCTATGCTAAGAATTAATTCTTTACCTTGTTAAACAGATAACAAAGACAGAAAGAACCCCTCCTCAGGGCATTTAATTAATCTTAGCATTTTGCTAGTGTAGCAGATAACTAGATGTTTTAAGAATCTTCATTCAGAGAGTGATGTGGATTGGCCTTAAACAAAGGGAGACGTATTTTCAGGATTGGGCCTGTCTGATTAATTACAAATGCTTCATTGATTTCTCATCTGTGAAGAGCCTGTTCTGCTCGTGATTTAGGAACCCCAAGAGAGAAATACTTCATCTCCAGTGAAGTTATTTTCTTCTTAAGCCTGAATGCTCTCTTGAGCCTGAATGCTTCACTGAGAAGCAGACTTTTTCCTACTGAGAAGCAGTTTCCACTTTACCTAAGCTCCATAAATGTTACATATGACATGTACCCTTGTCCTTTGATAAATTCCTCCTGGGAGTCCAAACCGATTATTTTACACAACGTGTAATCAGTCGCTAATCTAACCACTACTAGGGAGGTTTATTAGTCATGTCTTCTTACGTTGAAGTTTGGGTGTTACTGTTCACCAGTATCTTGAGAGATTTTTTTTTAATGTGCGTGTGTGGTTGCATTATCCCAGATTATCTTTCAAATCTCAGTGCGTAAGGTGTTTTCTTCAATTTTCTTAAAATTGTTGCCACAGTACATTGTATCCACAGTTGAGAAATACGTATGATGCAGAATGTACTATAGTTACTGTATTAATTAGAATAAATAAAAGAAATGAGGGCTTCCACCCTGTGGGTCAGGCTTGTTGTGTGACCTGAATTTGGTTTGTGCTGGCAGTGATTATTCCTGCAAGAAGGATAAGCAATCCTTTGACGGTTAACCTGCTCTCCAGGGGAGGTGTGTTGGGATAATTTTCAGTATCATTCCTGGAAAGGGAAAATTATACAAGTCTCAGCGAGGTTCTTCTGGACGGGTTACCCCCTAGTGGTTCAACTTGTTTAACTGCTCAGACTAAGGATAAAAGTACTTTTTCCCAGTCAGAATATTTCTGTTCTGATTATTTAAATGCAGTTCAGCTGAACAGTAAGGTCTCTGGTCCATTAGGGCCGGTTTGGAAAGTTTCCATTAATTGTTGCGGTGTTTTTCTAGATTGGGCCATTTGTGATTGTTCTGTTTCGTTTAAAGTGTCCGGTGGGATTGCTGAGCTTCCAGCAATCCCCCAGGTGCCCAAAAATTTCACTTGGCTTGGTCCCTGACGTTTTTCAGGTGGAGTCTCCGTGCCTGCTTTATGTAGTGCTTGCCACACTGCTGCTGCTTCCACATTTTCAGGGGAATTTCCTCCAGTTAGAATATCATCTCTGTATTGATTTAGTTTTATCTCTTCAGGGAGTGAAATTGCCTGTAAAAAATCATCAAGTGCAGCATGGGCAGTTGTGGGTGAAAGTTTATAACCCTGTTGGAGTCTGTTAAAGGTATATTGTATACCTTCCCAAGTAAAAGTGAATTTTTCTTTATTTTCCTTCTGTAAGGGGACTGTACAGAACATACCTTTCCCGTCTAGCATTGCTACCCATGGGTGTACAGCTGCTTGTAGTGTGTCTGTTAAAGTTGCACTACTGGGGACTGCAGACATTAGTGGAGCTGTGTTGGCAGTTGAGCACTGATAATCAGTGGTTAAACACAGTCTCCTGTCCGTTTTTTTGACTGGCCAAACTGGTGAATGGGGTGGGTTTTGGAAATAACGTGCTGCTTTTACAAGTTTGCTCTTCCTTCCGAAATTCCAGCTTGAGCTGCAGCAGAAATCAGATACTGGACACTTGCGATTTTTGATTCAGAAAGGACTGGAGCTGCACGGAGTACACGTACTGTGGTAGTTGATCGATTTTTCTTAGGGTTAGGATTGGCATTTGAACTGAAAGACCACAAACTACCGTCCAGCAGACGCCAGGTCCGGCCGTTCAGAGTATCAAAACCTGAGATATTTTCATAGTGATCTTTAACTGCAAAGCAAAGGGATGTCATATGCTTTTTGCCAGGGAGCCATAAATTAACTTCTGCAGTTTGGAACACAGTTCTAGTTCCCATAACTCCAGTAATTTTAACCTTTTGCCGTCCAGGTCGTATGCCTAGCTTGTTGGTATCCTCTTGTGTAATTATGGAAATCTGTGTTCCAGTATCAATTAAATATCTTGTTAACCATTGTCAAAGACCAGCTGGAATGAAAATGTAAGGACCATTTCCATTTATCCATTGATAAGCTTTCACTTACCAGCCTGATGGGCACACTTGCCCTCCAGGCACTATTAGATTTTTGGCTTTGTATCCTATCCTGTGATTGTGAAGGGAAAGGGTTCTCTCTCTGTAGGAGCTGGCATTGGAGGAATTGAAGTATCTAGAGTGTTGTGTTTCTGAAACGCTTGAATCAGAGTCAGAATCATGGCAATAGGCTATCTCTGAATTGCAGCTCTGGGAATTCCTAGTGCTGATGCTGGTTTCCATAGTTCATTTCTCCACTCCTGGCCCTTTCATTGTCAATCAGGGGATATCTGTTCCTGGGTGCTGTTTTGATGAGATTGCCTGATTTTTTCTGACAGCATGACTTGTATTTTTAATTTCAATGGAGATTCCATCCCCCATTCCTCGAGCATGATTAAGGTTTCGTGCATTAGCATTGCCCAGGTAGGTGTCTCCTGTTGTTCCAGTTCTTCCTCACCAACCTTTCTAATGGCCTGTGGCCAGTTTCCTAATGCATTATGATTTATGTGCCTCTCGACTTCATCTCGTTTTGTAATGAGAAAAGGTTTGAGTGTGGCAGGGGCTCCTTTTACTAGTGGCGTAATTATAGTTGGACCTATAGTTGAGATAGGAACATCAAGAGAATCGCTTTAATGCGTGGCTCAAATGCAGGCAGCCTTGGTAAAAGCTGTGGAGAGCTCGCTCGGAGATTTAACAGGTATTGGCAGAGGTTCCCATCTCTACCAGACGTTGATGCCACTTGGCTGGTTGCTGAGTGGGAATTATTTGAGGGGTCAGGGCCAGCTGTTAAAAAGACACCAGGATCCCAATAGCCGCTGGCTTCATTGCCACTTAGCAAAATCCTGTCTTCCCCAGTTAGAGACATTTTCCACAGGTATTCAGTTTCAGTCTCTCCAGGCTTATGGCTGTATCAATCTTGTCAATTGGCCACCTGAACTGGGTCAAGTGGGATTGTTTTTTACTAGTGTGATCTCCTGCATTGCCCTGAGGTCCTGTGGTTTCTTCTGTTTTAGTAATTGGTCTGACTGCAAGGCAGAGAGGGGGGAACTCAGGCAGATAGAATGAATTATCTCCATCCGAGTCATATTCGGATCACCCCAAATGTTGTCATCTCAGTCTCTGGGAGAGACAATCAATTTTTCAGCTTGACTAAGTTGAGGAGTTTTGGAGATTGCATTTGTGTAATTTCAACATGTTCTCCCGAGTTTTTGTTCTTTTGATTTAGATTCCTTAAGTAATTTTTGTAGCTGGTCTGTTTTAGTTGTTAACAGCAGCTTGGTAGGTTTGCCCCCCTCAATTTCTTCCTTTAAGTCTTGCATCTCGTGGGTAAATAGTCTGTTTCCTGACGGACAGCTTCTAGGCACATTCCCAACATTTTAGAAATGACACCTTCGTCTTCTCCATCTTTAGTTGAACTTCTAGCATCAGTTAACTGGTTTTCTAGTGCTTCTGAGTTATACCAGTTATTACAAGCCCCGTCCTCTGGGAAGGTGGGATTTGGTTGAATATCCTATTTTTTTTGTAAGTATTTGGTGATTTTTGCTTGTCATCCTGCTGACTAAGCCAATTTGTCATGGATTAAATATCTCTCACAATTTAGCAACAGTTTAAGATTTAATGGTGTGAGGTAAATCAATGGTTAAATTTTAGCAGCACTCAGTCGTTAACCAGTTTAATGGTTAATAAGGTGATTCAGTAGAATATGATTAAAATAGCGACTTAATTACAGTTTTGAGAATAACAGGATTCACGCTAACTTACTACAAGGTATCCGAAGTATAAAACCACAAAACACACAGACAAACACCGTAGAAATACTTGGGTCCAGTGAAATATAAAAGTAGGGAAATTATCCTGTAGTTAAAAGTTCTCTCTTCTTTCTCTCTATAGATAGAGAGCAGACTAGCCTATAGTTAAAATTTCCCTCTTGCTTTTTCAGTTTAGAGTAAACCCTCACAATGCATCGACATTCTTCAATGGGCGATAATTGAGCCTTGAGAAGACAGACTTTACCCTGGCCTTGTGTTGGCTTTTCCGGCAGATGGTCCTTACAACTCTTTGGTCCTGAGAGGCATCCCAGCTCGGGGGAGATGCTGGCCACAGCCCACTGTGACCCAGGAGAGCTCAATGGCTCTGGCTTGTGGTCACTGTTTGTAGGGTCTGAGAGAGTTGACTTTTGTCAGGTACTTTTCCACTTCAGCCCTACTTGGGATGACAGAATATTCTGGTGCTTTCCGCTCTTTCCTTGAGTGTTTTGGGCTCTGACGCAGGTACAAGTGTACAGTGCAGGTGCACCGGCTGTGAGGAGGTGATTGATTATCGTTATTGGTTCTGATAATGAGAAAAGCAGGTGCCAGGGACGTGAAGGAGTGCCTTAGCTAGCGCTTGGGCTCATTGTCTTCACAAACTGCCCCTGATGTGTGGCCCAGGTGGGTAGGAATGGCAACCCATCCTGAGTGACCCAGGAGAGGGGGGTAGCACCACCACAATGGTGAAGAACACCAGGCAGTTGGAGAAAGCCAGATTTTCTCCTGATGTAATCATTCAAATAGTGATTGAGAAGTTGTAACCAGACAGTAGTCTACTAGAGGGACTCTGCCTAAATCCTTGTTGGTTTCACTCTTTAGCAAATTTTCCCTGAATTATCTCAGAGGGCCTTAGGAGGAGTTGTTGGAGGACCAGAAGGTGGAGTGTTGGCTCTTTTGAAGTATCTAGTGTAAATAGTGTTGTATGTGCAGTTAAGTCTTCTAGTGTTCTCAGAAGTTATGCAGGCAATTGAATCACGACTACTTGACTTTGTTAAACAACTTCCTACACTAAGAAAAGGACCTGCTGTTATTTACAAAGGACCCTTCACGTGTGGTATATGAGGAAAGTAAATACTTCCAGACTAAGAGCTCAGCGAGCATTGTAATTATGGAAGAGAATTTCTCTGTGCTTGAAAACAAAAAGAAGCATGTTTCTTCTGTTGAGATACGCAATCTCCAGGGCAGAGGAAGTATTTGCAATAAACCAGTCTTCATTACAGCCCTGTTTTGTTACTAATGCAATCTATGTTCTTCTCCAGATGTGTGTACAGGGGAAAAAATATTTTTGTCTATTTTAATAATATTTTTTAATTTAAAGTGCTCTCTATACAGAACTTCTCATGCAGCTGAGGAGAGACTTTATTATAGCCCATAGCACCACTGGAGGATATTAAAAGGAATTCCTTGTCAGTTTGGATGCTATGGTAAGTGACATTTGAGGCTTGACAGGGGTTTTATAAGCAGTTTAAAATTGTTTTAAAGGAAAATACTGCTTTTGGATGTTCTGTGCATTAGCCTTGTGTTTTCTGTTTTATAAAAAAGAGAACTGACGATGCAATTCTGTATGTTCTGCATCAGGGGAGTGAGTTTCAAAGGCAAGATAGCCTGTTACAAGGAGAATCACAATACTAGTACATACTATTATGCTGTTGGGCAGTAGGTGGCAAGCTTTGCTTTTCTTTCTGCTTAGGGTTTATTTTCATATTGCATAATTCCAGAATTTTGAAAAGGGTGGTTTGAATTCACTGGAATATGTCATTTATTGGCAGCACATTTTTTTGAACCATCTATTCTGTTCACTGTGTATAAGTGTCTTTTTGTTGAATGCTGAAGTGAAGCCCTTCTTCAAATGATAGATGGACACAAATCAATACATGTGAGCTCTGTTGTGTTCTCTTATGGCTTTAGTAGGCAGATTACTAATACACAAATTGAAACCAAATGACTTGCAGTCACAGTCAATCCCAAATTATTTGGGATCCTCCTGTTCAGCTTTTACTGGGGGGCACAGTACAGCTGCTGGGGAAGGGGGCACAATACCTGCTTTTAACACAACATTTTCCCAAAATGAGACTTACACTTCGAGCTCTGTAACTAATGACTGGAAAGGAAAAATAACAATGTTTATTTTACCTTTCTCCTGATGGTTCATGTTCTGTCCTGCAATCCGTGTGTTCCTGTCCTCTCCACCACTCCCCCCATGAATTGCTAGGCTGGCATAGCTCTCCACACACCAGCAGAGCAGGTTTGTGAGGAGTCAGGCACGGGGACAGTAAAGCAGCAGCAAATTGCCAAGGTAAAACTAAGGTGGTGTCAAGAGGGTGATGCTTGAGTGCTTGTCCTTAGGTACTTTCTCTTCTGGGTGGCTGTTAATAGCCCTTCTCTGCTTGGGCTTCTTGCCCGGAGCCCATCACCTGACATCCGATGAATTAGCAGCCAGCTGTTTGTCTGTACCAAGGATGCAGGATGCACAGCACCTCTCCTTCCGTGCACTTCCTCTCAGCTGTTGGCTGGCTCAGACATCCTCAGCTGTTCTCCAGAACACATTTTTACCTGTTAGCCAAGTTAATTCTTTGTTGAGTTTCCTAATAGTGAGTGAGTGAGAACTCTTGCTTTGCTATTAAAGTTTTTAAAAAGTTGATTCTGGATTAAAAAAAATAACACTTCTCTCATTCTTTCTAACTCTGTCCTGCATGCACTTCATACTAATTGTTCTGAGGAAGGGCAGCTATCTTGGATCTTCTTGATCCCAAACTTAAACTTATTGATATAAATAGCTATTTAATTATGTCATGGTAGAAATTCTAAAACAGTAATTAACAATTTTTTCTTACTGTGGCAGGGCATTCTGCACAGGAGTCTCCATATGTAAATAGAGGCTGCATATGAGTTTATCTACTCACTGCTGAGGCTTTGTGTCCTCACGCTATTCGTAAGGAAGGCCAGAAGTGTTTTGGGACTAGTAATGTGGTTCTGAGCTGCCAGTTGAGGGCATGGTTAACTTCATTGGTGCAGCAGCACTAGGCATACAGAAAGGATCTTTGGCATCAGCTGTTGGTAAGTTGAGACCAGTGTTTTGGGATTCTGATACTGCAGCTATTCTCACTTCTGTAGTTTTTGGCATTGCTATTGATGTATGTGTGCTAGAACAAAAACTGGTTCAAAGGTAGTTACTCATCTCTTTGTGCTGCCAGGCATTGAGTCAGCCCTCAAGAACACCTCCATTCATCATTCTAGGGGAATGCAGTCATCGGGCTGCAGGAGCTGAAGTCACTGTTTAGTTGAAATGGCTGGTCTCCCTCAGGACTGGGATCGTTTGCGTTGGCGGAGAACATGGAGATGATTTTTTTGATGACAATGATATCAATCCTGGTGTCCTTTTTGAATGGTTCCAGTGCATAATTCAGTGCTAGGCCGTGAGCTAACAGATAATTTGTACTTACTTCTGGATTGAGTGTTTTTGCTGTTAATTGGGTAGTAAAAGACCTGGGCCTAAAGACCATGGCCTTACTTAAGTGCGGTGTGAAAGGTAGAAAAACATGAATTTATTCCAAAATAGGCTAGTCGTTTGGTATCACTGTGAATTAACAGGATCTGTGAGAAGTGGACAGATTGTTGTGGGAAACTGCCTCAGGGAAGCCTGTGGTGTTCTGGTGGACAATGTCTAGTCTGTAGTTAAGCCTTGTTTGTAAGACCTTTTGGATGTTAACGTGTGATTTTTTTTTTTTATTTTTTTTTTTACCACACCTGTTCTTTGGGGCTGCAAGTATCTGGTTTACTTGTGTTGAGAGTTCAGCAGAGACTCCTTTCGATGGACTGGAGCTAGATAGCATCTGGCCATGTGAAGCACTGTGCATATGCCGTGAACTCTCAGCAGTACATTGACTTCTATCCACCAGAAGAGCAGAGATATCTTGAAAAGAATTTTGCTAATATAAAGAATCACCATTGCACTGACACACACACAAGTCATTCATGAGATTCAGCTGCAGTGTCCTACACTTCGGATTATTGATGTCCCTGAGATGATGCAGCCTACCTTTGCATGAACATCTTGTTTTAGCCACACCTGAGCTGTCATCTAGTGAAGTGAAGGTCTCACAAACAGTTCAATGTTTTCATTAGTATCTTTGACAGGAAAAGGATTCTCAGAATCTCTTTTGATACAGACACTTAAATTATAGGGAGCCAACTGGGATCTCAAGCCAGGCAGAATGTATTCCAGACAGGAGGAGGAAGCTAATCTGTGATGACAACAGCCAGTTGGCTCGTGATTTTGTGTGACTGTGCAACACCACTTGCTTGAGTAAAGCTTTGGTGCAAGAAAAGGATGGTCAGTGTTGGAATAATATCAAGGAAATTGCTTGGCTCTACTGTTGTACAATTTCCTCTATTAATCCCATCTTCAATGTGATGGAAGGATCAATCAAATGTGTGTAGGAGAGTCCTCCTCCACCCCCTCCCCTGTCATTCAGCCGTGACTCAGCTGTCTTAGGAAGCCAACACAGTCAACCTTCATTACAGTGAGATATAAAACAGCTTGGTGAAGATTCCGGTCAGGCTCCACGAGCTCACTGTGTTTGTTTCACTTCTCAAGGCACTGTCCATGGATTGTAACAAACTGTATCAAAAACATGTTGCACATCAATGGTAAGGCAAGTAAAACCCCATCCAATTTTTTTTAAAATGAGAGTTCTTCTCTGTTTGGGTTCTGTTGTGCCCAGAGTACTATGTAATTGATGGGTAGAATCTTGCTTAACTTTTAGAAGTTTTGAGTGAGAATTATCTGGTCTAATGACCTCTTGGTGTTGACTGACTGTCTGTTCTGCCACCTTATCTGTCCTTCAGTTTGAAACAGATCCTGAGAGTTCCTCATAAAGAAAGGCATAGGAACCTTTCCGAGTTCCTTTGTTATGAACACAGATGGGAAGAAGTAATCGAGACTTTCTTCTCTGGCCTTTTCTTCTGTGTGTGTTTCCTTTAATACATTGTTTAATTGGTTCTAAAGACTTTTGGACAGTTTATCAGCTCGTTAACTTTTTTCAACTGGCTTCCATTTTATGTTCATTCTTCTGTTTCGAAACTATGAACTGCTGTAGTGAATCTTTGACTTTTGTTAACTCTTAAGTAAGTTTTGCTCATTCTTGCAGCATCTCTTCGGTGGTCACATTTGAATGGGATCCTGTACACAGGCCAAAACAAGATTTTATTCTTTCCTCTGGGTTCCTGATGAGCTGATCTATGAAGATTATGTTAATCACATCTAAAAAAAATTCTACTGTTCTGCTGTTGTTTGGGGGTAATTGAAATTTCATGTTAGTATTGTTTCCTGTCTTTGTAGCTTCAGTGATGCAGTAGCCATCACCCTCTTAGGCAGTTAGTAATATAGTCCTAATGCTGTGTTTCTGCTGCTTCGCATGGAAATTACAGTTCAGAGACATGCTTTGTTAGTGCTTGGTAGGGTTAATTTGCTGATCTAATTTGAGAGGCTATTCATTGAGAAGCAGCATCACTTCTCTACCAGGTGGTCTGTTTCATATCCAGGATATTCCACCGATTTTTCCCAATCCTCCCGTTAGTTTTCCTTTCCCAAGGAAGGAATGATTCCTTCATAACGAGTCTGAGTAAAGCTGGTCATTATTTCTGCATTCTGTTTCTTGAACTTGCAATGTTTCATGTAGTAGCACAGGTACTTCTGGGTTTGGGTTGGAAGGGACTTCAAAGATCATGTAGATCCAACCCCCCTGCCATGGGCAGGGATACCTCCCACTAGCCCAGGTCGCTCAAAGCCTCATCCAGCCTGGCCTTGAACCCCTCCAGGGTTGGGGCATCCACAGCTTCTCTGGGCAACCTGGGCCAGTGTCTCACCACCCTCATTGTAAGAAATTGTTCCTTATGTCCCTCTTTCAGTTTAAAACCATTGCCTCTTGTCCTTTCAATAGCTAAGGTTATGGTAACACAGAAAAAGCAAATGTCTCTGTATAATATACGTGATTCCAAAATATTTTTATAACACAAAGAATGTTAAGTTCTTAAGAATTAGTCTAATTAAAGTTGTGGTACAGAAAACAGTCAACCAAGATCTAAACTTACAGGTTTTAGGCAGTACGCCTGTCTTCACATCAGCTTCATGGTTAGAAAATTTACAGTCTTAAATATATTTACTTTTTTTAAAGAGTCTCACTCTGATTCTAAATACCCCTAGGATGCTGCTCAGCTATGTGCAGAACCACAGTCTCAAATCACCTGGAAGCAAAGTTAATACTTTGGTAATCATCTTCAGTGATTGCTTCTGGACAGCAATAGCTGAGTCTGGAATCTCTTTAGATTCTTTTTAAAAGTACTTCTAGAATGTGACAGTTTTTAGGAACATAGACGTACTTACCTTTGTGTGGGTTTTACACTGGGAGAGATCTTTCCTTAGACCACTTTACATTTCATGGCCTGTATATGCTTCTGGAAAAGGTAGCAGTCGGATGTAAACCCTGTGCAATTGGTGAATACTCTGATCTTAATTAGTACTTTGATATGGATTCTGTTCTGGTTTCTGCATGGTGAACAAGAATGGTTGTAAAAGTGATGCCACTGTCAATAATTACGGTGAAGCATAAATATATTTTTATATTTGTATATCTATTTACTGGAGCAAAAGCTCTGGTATCTCTCTTGCTTCCTGCACTAGAACCTGGAAGCTCTAAAGTGGAGGACAATTGCTGGTCACCACAGTCCCAGCTGTGCCTCCTTACTGCTTTGAACAGCGTTTGTTGTTATTATATAATGCCTGTTTGGGAATTCCAGCTGTTGCACACATGCAGATCCTTAACAAGAAGCCAGCTCCTTCTCATCCCCCCTTTCACTATTCCAGCAGCTTTTCACTGCAGGGTGTGTTTTGTGTCCTGAAGTATTTTCCTTCTGTTGCACCCTGGAGGGCTGTATCTATAAGGGTTTTTTTTTTGATGGACTGTTTAGAAATGCAGCGAATTCCTAAATTGGATTGTCTTTTGATGTGCTTCTGGAAGTGAGATTAGAAAGATGTAACCCACAGCTGTACACTTGGAATATTTCTGATGGGAATTCAGGTGATGAAGACCGAAGAGAATGAGGTTGTAAAAGGAAAAAGAGATGTATAAATTTAGTGCCTTTTTTTCAATCCCTATGGCAAATTCTGCTGTTCTTGAAAGAGTACAGGGGGAGCTACTAATTCTTTGTACAGTGCTCCTGGCAAGGAGGTCCTTTGGGGGTAATTCCAGAGTAGTCAGTCTGTCGGTGCTGTCTGTAATAGTCTGGAGGGATGGCATCTCACCCCTTTTTCAGGTTTGCATTGGAGAAGGGGGACATACACTCCTGTCTTCCTGAGGGGGAGCAGGTTTCACTTCTGGCTGCTTTGGCTGGTCAGGGTCTTAAAGGAAGAGGACATAGTTGCTTTTTTCATAGTCATCCTGCCAGTGCCTTCAGGCACTTAACACATCTTTGGAGAAGTGTTTTGGGTGGACGTTGTCGTTTCTTCTTGAGTGCTATGCCATGGGTGCTCTGAAATCCACCTGCATGTGGAGTCCTTCAGCCAAGTGAGAGGAGAGTCCTGCGCTCACTGTTCTGGATGCAGCTTTTCCTGAAATGTTTGGGTGTGTTATGGCAAAGCTGCTTTTGGAGATGTCATAGGGGTTCATCTTCAGCCTGGTGAAGTATGAAGTGGAATAGGGTAACTGTAAACACCGTGTAGCTTCTGTACTGAGTGCTCTAACATTTTTCCAAGGGTGAAATGTAGCAAGGCCAGCTAAGTAGGGGTGGAGACCTAGAGTTGTGTTGACTTACACGCCATCTAGGTTGCTCTGTACAGGGTAGAGCTGCTCGCAGGATGCTGTTGTCATGTAACATGAACTGCAGCTGCTTTTTCTACACGATGCATAGTTCAGTCATAGTAGGATGAGATGTTATAGGTGCTGTCTACTTAACTGATATTTTACTTGTGTTGTCATTGTTCAAAATGAAACAAATTCTTTATAAAAATGACCTGGGGGAGGTCTGGTGACTGGCTTTTTCCTTATTCTCTCTTTTACTTTGGGAAGGCTGGTCATCTTTCTTGGAGCTCTTCTTCCTTTCCCACTTGTTGCAGTGTGTATTTGGCCTGTGTGATCCTTTCACAGTAATTTCTGTCTTGCTATGTATTTGTGAAGTGTTTCACATGGCAAATTGGAACCCTAGTTGGGGTATCTAAGGCTTACACTGTATTACTAGTAATAATATTATGAAAAAGGTAAATGTATTCTCTGCTTTTTGTTTGCATTTTAACACTGTCTTTTTAAAAAGCTTAAAACAGCAGCCACTGTTAATTATTGTACTTTTTTAGAAATGTTTTCAATTAGCTTTTTCTGAGAACAGCCATTTGTAAGTTATTCATAGTAAACAAGATTGTTCTAAGAAACGATAGAGCTTACAATTGTTTAGAAAGTAGCTATGGAAACTAGCAGATGATTCTCAATTTAAAATGAGCGTTCTTTGCTTTCATTGGCTATGCTCCCTTCTTGAAAATGTCATGCTTCATGGGCACTCTACAACATTTTCAATTGATTTAATTTTCTTTAAATGGACAAAATATTCATCCTCATTAAGATGCTAGAATTTTAAAACATAAAACTGCTGTTCGCTTGGTTTTCTGCTTATTTTTTTTAAGTTATGTGATCATAAAAAGAATGTTGGTTTTGTGTTTAGTTTTTTTTTTTTTTTTTTCCTCCAAGCTGGAAATGTTAAAATCCACTCCGTTTCAAGTTTGGCAAAAGAAAGTTTCCTTTTTGAAACAAGACCAAGTGTGCCAAGTTTTGGCTTTCGTCTGTTAAGCTGCAAGATTCTTCTCAGCAAATGTTAAAAAAGATGTCCTGAGCACTGGGAGTTGTGTACCTGGGCTTCGAGGTGCAGCCTTTAGTAGGCATAACTTTCAATTTGTTAGATCCCACTGTAGATAGTGCATCTCTAACACAGAAGGTTATACATTGCCGTTTTCCTTAGATCATGGCATTTAAAAAAACACTTGAACAGTCTGTTATTTTCTCTTTAAAGAGAAAGGGGGGGTGGGGAGGGGAGACTCCTTCAGCCTAAAAGAATGAAACCAAAAAGGCAATGAAAGCTGGTGATTGCCACACATTGCTTTCTATTCAGTCTTTGGTGGCTGTGCTGTTGTAGATACAAAATTCTGTGGGAAGGCTTGTTAAATGTTTCTCTTCCCACAAGTACAGTTCAAAGTCAAATTTCTTTTTTGATGCTGAGGGGGTAGATTATAAACTCTGTGCATAATAGTTGTCAAGTTGCTTGACATATTGAACTTGGTGTGGCTTTACTAAGTTTGTGTCTCTTGATAATATTCATGAAGTTCTAAAATACCAGTGACTCATATCAGAAGTAGTTGCTCTTCTGATTCAACATCCTCCTGGTATACACAGTGTAATGCAGTTACAGTAATTTAAAATAATTTGAAAACTTTCCTAACCATATAGAAAGCAGTATGCATATATTCTTAAATCTTTAGCTTCTTACCATGATAGTGCTTGCTAGAAAAGAATTATTTTTGGAGACTTTTGGCATGCTTGGCACAATCTTTCAGCTACTTTATCAGCTGTACCCTTAAGCACGTGCTATGGGAGACACAGCTGCTCTTGACTGTGGTTTTGTAACTCAGGTAAATAATTAGTTTCTGATTCAGTTAAACTATTAACTACATTGATAGTCCTGTGAAAATATATAATTTTAATTGTCAAACTTGTTACAGAGAAGTGAAGAAGTAATATGAGCCTCTATTATAAAATTCATGTCAGCTCTTGGCTTTTATGTTCCTTCCTGCTTCTCTTCCTCCCATCCCTACTGTGTTACTGGGGGGAAAACTGAACCAAACCAAAAAAAAAAACCAACCCTGTCCTGTGTAGTTTAAGTCAATTGTAGTTGTTGTACGCTGTATTTATTGTAATAGTTTTCTAAATTGATTTAGAATTTAGTAACATGACTGTAATTTGCGTGCAGTTCTGTGTGTCTCAGTTTGGTACAAGAAGTCTTGGCTTTCATGGGAGCTGTAGTTAAGATCTCAGGTGATTAGTAGGCAGGAAAAATATGGCTGGAAGTGCAGCCCAAATTTTACCCTTTATGTTGTTTTAAAATATTGTTCTTTTTTCTCATTGTGTTATTTGCAATTAATAACAAAACACTTCAAGCTATGGAACTGCAGAGCCTCACACAGCAATTCCCTATACCTGTGAAATTGGGTGTTTCTCAGATGCTTATGCATTTTGTCCTCAGTTCTGTCTTAGAATATTTCTTGGCTAAGTCATTTGTGCTCCATCAAGAGTTAAGCTGAGCTGGAAAAAAGCTGCTCTTTAAGAACAAGTATGCACAGGAGATATTATTCTGGTGTAACTAGATTGTTTTAATTATGAAAACAAGCCTTTCTACTGTACCAGTTTTTATCTCCATGTATGTAGAAGTCAGTTTATGGAAAAAAAAAAAAGCTCCTTATAAGCTAAGAAGCAGCAGCTATAAGGATGATAGAAGGCCTGCCAGTCAGTTCTGCTTGTGGCCATCCCAGGCCTCCTCCCTCCCTCCATTCTTCCTCCACCTCTTAACCTCGTGTCTCATTCCCCCCCTCCACTCCCCACTTTGTTCAGTTCTGAAGTTAGTATTGACAGCAAAGGGTCATCATCTTCCTCCTAACAGTACCGGTACAGTCACGTATCACCGCTGGGAGCAGGGGTGCTTGGGCAGACCACCTCTGGGTAGGATGCTTGCGGGGTCTCCCCACTGCGGATTGTTGCAGAAGGGCAGTGCAGTGTCACACAGGTCCGGCTTTACCTATCTCCCCTGGAAGGCAGGCTGCAGATCTGGCAAGCACCTGTGGATGATTCAGCTGTTTCCCATGGAACAGGAACCGATCTGGCGCTGGCGGGCTGCCTGGCCAGCAAGGAGGAAGGAGAGATTGCAGGACTTGTGTGTCCTCTGGTCAGCTGAAAGGGCAGAACCAGGGCCTTCATCACTCAAACCTGTTGTCGGTGGATGCGCATAGCGGATGGTGTTCGCTCAGTGCTCATGTTGTATGTGATCAGGTACACCTGTAAACCTGGATCTGACCAGGGGGGACAGTGGCACTTGAACGAGCCAAGCCCAAAGTAGCATTTAAAGAACCAGAGATGAGCGGTGACTGCTCTGTCTTTCACTTTTTTTTTTTTCCCCCAAAAAATAGTGTGTTAAGGGCAGGGGTTCCAAACAGTGATGCCTTTTCATAGTCGAATGGTGTGTAAGGGTAGGTACCTTCGGTATTTGTTGCTGGAGTTTCTAAAAATAGCACTGAGCAGTGAGTCCTGCCAAAGGACTCAAAAAGTGTTGAGAAATACCAGACAATTACAGGAACTTTGGAGTGCTGGAAACAGGAAGAATGTGCTCAGCATCATCGTTCAAGGTAGTGAAGTGACCTGGAAATGTGTCATGTTGTCGGTTTCAGGGTTGCATCCACAGCTTTCTGATATCCTTGTTGCTTCACTAGGGTAGAGGTTGATTTGTTTCGTGTAGAGCCAAGGACTGCTGACTTTCTACAGGCTGTTTGGATGTGGGGCTAAACACAAGCCTCGGAAAGGTCTGTCTGGCAGGAACGCCAGTTTCCAGAAGGTCAATGGAATAAGTTCTGCCGGGCTGCTGAGGATGTGTAATTCACAAACCAGCTGGCACCACAGAGTAGAGTGTTTTCAAAACACAGGCTTTTATCAGTGGTCCTGAGATGGCACCGAGTTATTTTGCTTACATTCCTACCATAATATGTTATCTCAATAGATTTTGTCTGCAAGATGTAGATGTCTTAGTATGTGCATAAGGTTGATCTGTTTTGTGATTCAACATGTATTAGCCTGTGCAAATATTGTGAACAATCAGTTTTGTGTTGGTTTTGGCGGTGTCACTGTCAGTCATTTGATTTGAAAATACAGATTTTGATTTGGTTTATGATTAAGATACCTGCTTTAGTAACAGAATAATTTAGCCTTTTTTTTTCTTTATAGCCCAAAATATGGTTACATTAAGGATGGTTTGTCAGTTCTAATTTTTTTAAAAATTCAAACCTTGTTTTAATTTTCAAAATTCTCAAATAGAAATAATCCCTGTAGAGGGAAATGCTGTAGTTTTTTGTTTTTCATTAAGCTAACAAACCTGGATGTATCAGATGCTAGTTAAAAGGATACCATAAACTGATGAGTTTGTAGATTGGAATTGCACATATGAATCGTTTTATTGTGGAAGGTGCATAAATGTTTGCTTTCTTCTTTTATTTTTTTCCCCCCAGGAAATAAAGAGCATAAATAGTATGCCATGAAAACCCTTTTAAAAATATGTATATATTTTTTAAATTAGGTACTTTTAGGAATCTTTTTTCAATTTATTTTTATGTTTCTAGGCTACTGTGATGCTTTAGCAACTTTAACAAACTCAAATTATACGTATTGATGTTATTCTTTAATTACGTGTGTTTATTTTTTTAAATTGATTTACATGCAGCTTACGTTAAATAGTATATTTCCAGAAGCACAGTCTGCTTTGTCTGGTTTGCTGAGCAGTCACTGGGTGTTTTAAGATAATTTAAATTAGTTTAATATATTTAGGAGTTCAAGCATGTGTTTCTTTGAAGTCATTAATGAGGAAAGAAAAGAATTCTAGCAGACATTTATATAATGGAGCAGGCAAATCAAAGGAATATGGGGAGAAGCTTCTAAATTGAGCCCTAAGGATGTAATTTCAAACACCTTATAACCTGTCCCTTTTATAGTTTAGACTTGTTGGAATGATAGTATTCAGCTTAGGTTTAAAAGAGATCCCTTGTGCAACAGAGGAAAAAAATAAAGTACTGTGAAATACGGTTGACTGTTATGCCTGTGTACAGCACAAACCTGTAAGTCACAAACTTCAGCGACTTAGAATATATGCGCAATGCATTGTACCAAAATCTGTGAATAAAAGTCCTGAACCAAGGACTGGAACAGTATCAGAAAGGAGGCATATAAAGCAACTGCATTTTCTGAAAATTCACTCTGAAAAGTATTTTGTGTAACAAAGCTTGTAGTGCTAGGGAAAGCAAAATTTTACATGTAGAGAAGGAAGCAAAGTGAATTTTTGAAAAGTCAGAGACATCCTTAAAATCCAGAGGCATGCCTCAGAGACTTCAAATTTACCTACTGCAAATAGGAAAGCAAGCTATTCCTAGACCTCTGGAATGTAGTCTGGGCTTTTGGTCGCAGTATTTTCTTTTTTTTTTTTTTTAAAGCAGGCAAAGTGGTTTGGAATAGGAGATCCAGGTTCTTCCAGACATTGTTGGTTCAGCCGTATGTCAGAAATTCTTCAGAGCTGCTTTCTTGCATGCGGAATTGAGCTGTAGCTGGGCTTATTTGTATAATAAGGAATTAGATCGCTTTCACATAGTCTATCCCTGTGTTGATGTGGGCTGAAGGCGGGGATACAGTGTTCTGTAAGTTTGTTTGCATTTCACTGCCTTCCATGGTGACAGCTGTGGTTTTCAGGAAGTCGAGTTAGGAACCAAGAGGAATCTCTGCTTTGGCATTCGACGGCAGGGTAGAGGCCACTGAAAGAAGCATCTGTGGGTTTTAAGTCCAGAGGTGCAAAGCTGTGTTTGACAAATAACAAAGTCCTGGGATGAAATCACGGACAGCAATGAAATAAATGAGAGTTCTGCTGTTGACTTCAGTGGAATCAGGATTTTATGTTTCTGTCTGGGCAAAGAGATCATATTAAAACCCGTTTGACTGTTTCAGTGTTCTTTTGAACGTGTACCGAGCACTGTACAATCTCAAAACCTTTCACTGTTAAATACTTTACAGCATCTTATTAGGTTGTGAGGTAGCCGATTGTTTTACTAATGCAGAAGTGGAGAGGAGAAAAAATGTGTGCCTATTGTAACCTTTTAATGCTAAATTCTCTTTCTTGGGAGTAAACTTGCTCAGTGTAGCAAGTTATGTAGTAGAATTGAGATTTCAAACAGTTTAGCTTTCATCGTTGACCTCAGTACACTAGAGAAGTTTACCTTCTACCTATTATTTTAGAAATAACAACAGCGCATCATTATTATGTTAATTATAATTATAGCATTTGTTTGGCCCCTTAGCAGTGGAATTATGAGTCACGATTCAGGTGAAATCTACACTCACCTTTAGCCCTGTAATTTTTGCTGACAATCTTGAACATTTCTCAGACCAAAATACTACTGTCTTTTATCTGGGTTTGCTTTCTGAAAGATTATTTTAACAGTCAGTTTTCAAGCAACCAATCTTTTTCTAGTAAGACTAAGTTAAGCAAGGAAATGAGAAAAAGCCTATTTTTAAATCGAGATTCTTTGCATGCTGTTTTTAGATTTACTTCTGTATGAAATGTTGTAGTGATCTATATATATGCCAGGAGTTACTGTTGATGTACTAAGCTGATTTTTTTCTTCCTTTAATGTCTGAATTTAAGAGGTATATATTGTACCTCTCCTGATTCTGGGACACTAAGCCAGCAGAGATGATCCTGAAGTGTTGCTCTTGTTAAGCCTTAACGCAATTAGTCGTGTAGGTAAAATTGGCTGTATCTGGTCTCCGTTATTAAACAAGCTGGGAAGTAGTGTTTTGGTAGGGTCAGAGCTCTTTCTGCAGAGGAATTTCTCAGGCCACAACAGTGAAGAAATGCTCTGTTAGTTCCGTTAGCTTTACTTGGTTCTTTAGCTCTGCTGAAGTGACCTTATTACATCAGGGAACTTGTACTGACGCAAAGAGGATTAGAGCTACCTTCTGTTTATCTTTTTAAGACATTATACTATGTAGGCGCAAACACACAATTTCCTTGAATGGTATTTATCTGAAAATCCATGACAATGAAAACATAGTTATACCGCATCGTATGTATGCAGTTTTAATGAAAAAAAGTTATATATATGGCTGAATTGTATGAAAAAAAAACAAAATTCACTATTAACTTTTAGAAATTGCTGTCCTCTGATCCTGCATGAATTTACTACCTTAATTACTCAGCTTTTTTTTGTATGTGTGATGTTATCTTCAAACTGTTTGTAGATGTATGTCATGAGGCTTTGGAAGCTCCTCACCCCCAAAGTGAGACTCCTGGTAAGTGTAGCTGCTTGCTCTTGTCCCCCTTTTCCCTAGTTCTGCCCACAAATGGAAACATTCCGTTTTTGTGATGACTTAAAACAAAGGTTAATCTTTATTACTCAATTTTGTGGTATGAAAAAATAGACAGTATGAGTTGTTTGTCTAGTTCAGCTACGAAAGTAGTCGTACATTCGCAAGTTTAGATGTTAAAAGTGTTCTTGGCCTAATATAAATATTATTTCTACCTCCAAAATTTTTCACCACTTATCTTTTCACCATCAGGGGCAGAGCACAACCTGTAATTCTGTTTTTGTCTTGCATCACTTTCAGACTTCCCAGATGCTGTTGCTGCATCACTTGAATTTAGGTGGCTGCTGTGGAGGAGAACTTGGATAAAATTTTTGGGTTTGCTTTTTTCCCTGACTCTCCATCTTTAGGATTGCTACATTCCGTGGCGTAATTCAGGAAGGGCAGCCCCTGGGGTGTTTCAGGGAGTATATCCTCTAGCCAGTCCGGTCTGTCAGAGCTCCTCGCCGCTGATTTACTATACCAAAAAGAGCTTGTGCTGAGAAATAACATACTGAAGGCGGAATCTGGATTTAATCTTCAAATTTTCTAGGCTTGCCTGTCAAAGTACTATGTATTACATGCTTCTTGTCAAGTAGATTTAGAAAGCCTTCAGTAAATATGGTTAAGATGGTGGTTGTGCAATAACCATCTCCCCATTCAAACACTTGAAGACATGGTTTATTCCCATGTAACCAGCACGTGGCACTTGGTGTATAATGCTTGGGCAAGGTCAGTCTCATACTGTATCTGCTAGTGGTTGCTTACGTATGAAATCGGTGTGTATTACAGAGGGATAAAATGCTCCGACTTACACACTTGTTGGCATGTTTGAGGAGAAAATTAAGGTTTGTTTACATTATTTATTATGTAGGAAACTGATACCCTTAACCACAGGGATTTCAGAGTTTTTTTCTGTGATCATAATCAAATCTGAGTTGTGTTCATCATCCATTTACATTGGCATTGTTGGAAGCAATTACGATCCGTAATATCTTGTGATAGTTCTTTCTGTAAACTAATTCTGCACTGGGTGGAAAAGGTATTTCCTTTTTAGTCTAGAATCTACAGCATTTCATTTTGAATTAAGCATTATGTTGTATCTTTCTGTCATACATTCCCTAAAGACCTTTCTCTGGAACCAGAGTCTGGCTTTCCCTGCCTGGACACCTCGTGGCCTCTCTTCTAGCTTTGTGTGGGTATCAGCACCTTTAAAAGCCTTCCTTGTTGTTTTCACTCAGTAATGCTCTGACTTTTGTCTTTGAATCCGATTTTGGATGCTGGAAACTTGCACCAGGCTGATGCTAGAGTCGGTTGGTTGGTTGGCTGCAGGCAGCGCAGATCTCAGTAACGTGCGTGACAAGTTCTGGTTGCTTCTGATGCACGTTGTCACGTTCATCGGTGCTCGATTTCATTTGTAAGTCCTTTTTATAAACAGGTTATAAACCTGTGATGTATTCCCTATTTCTGACCTCTTCTGAGCAGCTCTGCTTAGGCCAGCAAGGTCACACTTGAAAACATTTCCGGGACATAACAACAAGCTGTAATGACAAAACATTCGTGCTCATCCATCTCCATCTACACAAAAGCTTGATGGTGTAGTGAACTTCCTCGTTGCATTATTTTTTTCATGATCATGACTTAACCTCTCAGAATCTCAAGGATAGACCGAGGTTTTAGGTTATTAACTGGCATATTTACTTTTATATTAGATTCCTAAATTACAGACTTCTTAATTCAGCCAAGACCATAAGTGTATTCTCAGAATGAATTTATCTTCTGTAAATACATGCTTGCTAGTCTGGAAGACCAAATGAGATTTGAGGGTTTTCTGAATTACTGTGACAGAATTTCATATATTTCTAAGTTACTTATTTAACTGCAATGAGATGTTACCACACCGTGTATATGCTGGTAGACTTCAAAAGGTTGTACCATAGTTAATATATGTCCAAGAAAAAAAAGTATATCTGTTCTGTTCCGTATCTTTTCCCATTTTAGGCTTGTAACACTGTTTTATAATTTCGGGTTTATTAGTAGCTTCTTGTAAGATAAGTCTTCAAAGTATTTTTCAAATTTCAAATAAATGATATCAACTAGGCTCTTTGTCTGCTGTTTTGTTTAACATGGTCAAGAATTTGAGTAGATTAGCGATGCATGGTTTTCCTTTGCAGCAGCTGTGCTTATTTGCCTTTATTGTATAACACTATCCATTGTGGGAGTTTGTTTCTATTTTTAATTGTCATTTCGGCATGCTTTTCTAATACCAAAGTCTGTCTCGGGTGTACAGATGAGAAATTATCACTAGGCAGTGTGTCTCTATCAGAGTGATTTTTTTTATTACACAGTGTCAGTGTAATATTCAGTAACGTGCCACTATCCCTATGAAAACAAAAGTGATTTTTCTGTAGAAAATGTAATGTGAAATGGGAAAGGGATATCGTGTATTAATTTTACTAAAGATTTATGTATTGAACTTGCTCAGAGTTCTGGTTAAACAAGTTTGCTATTAACTAGTGAATGTCATCTTGACTCACTGTCGCAACATAGTGAATGCCTGAAGGTCAAACTTTTAATGCAAATATTTGTGACACTGGCAGCATTCTTTTAAAAGCTGAATTATTAACAAGTTTGATACCCTCCCTGATTTCCAAAAGACACTGACAAAGTGTCTTACACAAATGTAGTATCACCAAAGGTAGTGTCCTGGAAAAACAAACAAACAACAAAATCAAAGCAGGTCAACAAGAACAAGTCAACAACACATCTCAGTTCTCTGTTTTGGAGTGGGTTTGTTTTTTTTTTTCCTCCTTGCACTTTGCTAGTAAGAGGTCCTGACAAGTTGAAAGTGTATGTACGTCTAAGAACCTGCATAAAATAGTCCAGGTATTGAATGAATTCATCTGGATTTTTGAAGAGCTCCACTGGTTGAGTGTTGGTGAAGGTATGCATAAGATAATGAATCATTTGTAGCTGCTAGTTGTTCAGCTGGTGCATGGTGAAAAGAGAAATTTGTGAGTTTCTGCGAGAGGTCAGATGTGTCTGTTTCTTGTTCACCATTGTGTCCTACCAGATTTAAAGATCTAGTAGGCAAGCTTTCCTTTGTCTCACTGATAGAATTAACTTTTATATAATTTCTTTTCAGAAGCAGTGTTCTTCAGATGTGATGTTTAAATGCTGTATTATATGAGAGATGCTTGTCTGCTGTTGCATAACTTGCAAGAACTGTAGCTTCCATCAGGTTGTGTGACCGAGCATCTGAATTTTTGTTCTGTGTCTGAATATTCAACCAACAGATAAATTTATTTTTCCTTAAGACCTTTTTCTGCTCTTTGACATCTGGGAAATGAATCATTGCTCGTGATTCTGGAAAACTCAGTGTACCTCTTCTCTTTAGAAACCTGGAAGAATGTTCATAAATCTGCATATTTCAGTTTAGTGTGTTTCATGCAGAAGATGGAATGAATCAACAGAGTCATAGTTGTGCTTAGTTTGAAAACAGTGTTGTTTCCCAGAGCCTGAGTTCAGCTCACCACCTGCTTTCATTCCGCTCTTCGTTCTACCCCATGAGCAAATCAGTTGAGTCTGCAGATACAGGGCCAGCTTTATTAACAACCACCTAAGAAAAGATAATCCCTGGCAGTGTCTTCAACAAGGAATTTACCACAGAAATGGTGGTTAAGTTGGGCAAAACTGGTAGTTGTGGATAAAAGTTAATGTTTTACATTTCTGTGGAAAACTTCATAAATTATTTGATTCCCCGTTTACTTTTTTTTTAATCTTGGTGTAGACAAAATGTCTTTACTAAGATTTGTAGTATTACTTGCTTTACAAATCAAATCAATTTGTTTATGATCAAATAAGATCTTGTCTATGGTGTAAATAAAAAGTAAAAAATTGATAACCTGAAGGTATTGTTTGAAAGCAAATTCATCGTATCCAAACCATGCTCTTTGCAAATTTTTGCCTGTATCACAAAGATACAAAGTCAAGGCAGGTTTATAATGAAAATACTAATGCGACCCTAGTCATTTTAGGGCAGGCAGGTCTCGGTGCTTGTTTTGCAGTGTGTGCACTATATTTCAGGGACAGGATTTTAAATTATGCATTAAAATATTTTTTTTGTACATAAAATCAATTTTGTGCGTAATTTTTGCAATGGTGAAAAGAAAAAAAACTTGAACGCTTCCTCTCTTTCATCTCTTGTGAGTGGTGGGACATTTCAGGCCATGCTTGATTAATGTTGGGTATGATAATGTAAAGGGCTTTGAAGAAATCCCATCTGTTCATCATCAGCTGGGAAGCTGAACTTTTTCATGTATCTTAAAAAAAATTAGAGAAGCAATATAAGGAGGAAACAGCTGGCAAAGGTCAGGCTGAACTACCAACTGAATTTTAATAATTTACAGGGTGTGTGGGGGATTTAGTTCTATTTTCATGCCTTTTAAGCTGCCCTGCATATTTTCTTTGTTATCTCATCGTTTTAGAAAATGCTGGATTTTCTTCTGACTGTTCATTGTGAGTTTGAGAGGAGGAATTAATTTGTAGGTTTGTATAAAATGATGGTATTAGCAATTCAGATTTTTTTTTAAAGTGTTGCTAGCTAGGAGTCAAGCATGGGAGCATCAGACTTACAGTAAATAAAATGAAGAAAGCAGCCTGAGTCAGGCTTGTCTTATTTAGTCTAGACAGTACTTTTCATGCCAAAGTTGCTGGTCTCGTTTCTGCTTGCCAGAGTTACTCTGATACATAGCATTCCTGGTTTGCTTTTATCGAGCAAGAGAGCTTGCTTTCACGTGATAGTTAGCTGCAAATGTTTGTTCTCCCTCTGCAGTGCTGCTGTAGCCTTATTAGTCTCTATCCTATCGTTTGTTTCTTGTAAATGCAATTAGGCGTTTGTTTGTCTGCCTAGGGTATGCTTCAGCGATGGGAAGTTTTTGTTTAGTTTATTAAGTTAATGTCTGTTTTGACCATCTAATTACAAGCTATCAGATAAATTAGTGACGTAAGCCTATGTAATGCAAAAATCTTGTGTGTTCTTGGCTGTTTCCTGCAAAACTTAAAGACTAGAACTAGCGATTGCATCTCTTTAGTGTTAGAGGGAGCATAGTGGTACCTGAGTATTTTGTGTTGCAGCAGTGCCCAGAGGTTCCACCCAGCTGTGCGGTGTTCAGATGCGCGGTGAGCAACGTGCTGATGTTGGGAAGCAAGAAAATACCTTCAGTTGCGGTGATGGTTGTGACTAATAGATAAGAACTATTTATCTCTTCAGTATAGTGGGCATGAGTTGATGAGTATGCCTTTCATTTCTTTGTTTTAAATTGTAAAAACCCACTTTAGAGTGTCAGTGACCTTCTTTGTGTATCCTCTTGTGGGCTGTGGCAGCAGGATAGCAGCAGCTATTCCTAGTGGCCTTGACCCTTGAGTAGTGTTGTGAAGAAATCAGTCTATCCTGCTACTTATTTTTTAATCTGGATATTCCAACAGCGGGAATAGAGGAAAACGCTCCATTCAGTGCCTCACATTGCTACCCTAGTGTATTCTGAATAGAGATTAAACTGCCTGAACCATTTGCCTTGGAACAGCAGTATGGATCTGCCGGGGCCCCTGGTGCAGGTGGTGGACTGGATATGGCACCTGGGCCCCCATGCAAAGCCAGGACCAGTGTCCAGCAGAGTTCCAGAACCTGGCAGAGGCCATGCCAGAGGCTGGTTGTTTGCTAAGCTGGCACCAACAATCATAGCAACAACCACTGTTTTTAAGAGGGTTGGGAATACATTGTAGTAGAGCTGTTGAGATAATTTCCAGGGGCTCAGTAGGGGCTGGGGTGATGCTTGTTAGCAGAATAGGTCTGAAGTGTTTCCTTGTGACATTTTACGTTTGTATTAATTGTTTTCAGTGCTGACATATTACTAGCCCTCTCTCTGAGGCTCTCCTCTGTTTCCTGAGGTCAGTTAGAAGGGATAGTTGTGAAGATTTCTTTCACAGGAGTCAGTACAAAGAAAAAAATACCCCTCACTGTGTTGCTGATCCCACTAGAAACCATAGCTTCTTTCTTAGAAGCCCTGCATCACTGAAGGACCCTCTGTGTGCTGGTCAAGAAGAAAAAACCTGGGTCCTTCACTGGCATCTGTACCCAAGTCATTGACAGCAGAGCTACGTGACTGGTCTCGTGTAGCTCCCTTGGTGTAGTTAGAGCAATATGCGTGATTAT
>WKFP01014362.1:981355-992988 GCA_011057875.1 Pterocles orientalis
GGTATTGAATCCTAAGAAGCCCCTGAGTGAGTGGTGCGTTAGTAAAATGTTCTATCTTTTTGGAAAGCCTATGATTCCTGAAACACCCAAAGGGCAGATAGTTAACACAGGTTTTGTGGCCTGATAGGATCAGCTGTGAGTGAAGTGTTACCTCAAAGGTACAATGCAGGACTAAGTCTGAGGCCATTCGTGTGATGTTGAAATTTCTTCTACTGGGCTTCTGAGCAGCCTGAAGAAGGTCACTTTACCTGTTTTACCTCTGCTTCTACCTTTGTAAGGGGGGAGTCAGTGATTGCAACTTCTCCTGAAGCGGTTTAAGTATCTGTGAGTGAAGAGTGCGGTTTGAGCTGTGTGGTGTGAGATTGGTGGTACCTGCCCAGCCTGAGCAGGAGACCTAGAACACAGCCAGCTAGATCGATTTCGGGTGGCTTCTGGTTTCTAGAGGTGCCAGAATGGACTCCAATGATAGAAAGCTACTTGTTTCCATAAAAAAATGAGCTTTTTACTTCCAGACGTCAATATTTTAATGATGTTTGAATTAGTTACCACGAGGTAAGATGAGGATGTGAAATTTCATGGTGGGCGTTCGGTGATGACCACCAATACGCAGCTCCTAGCCCTGTCTTGAGCGGAGGGGTGAGCTCCTGTGGATTATGTCAGGCTTATGGCAGGGCTGACATTCATTGTCTAGTTAATATTAGGAAATTTGTGAGAGCTGTCGATGATCTCATGGTATTTTGTCACTGCTGGTAAATGTTAAATCTTTTTTTTGTGGCAGAGCCTCTTACTTCATTGAGCAAAGGAATCAGTAATGGCAACGTGGAGATACTTGAAGAGAGGAAAAATGTAATAATTTTACTGAAGAATAAAAGCCAGAAAGTTAGTACTGAATACTTCAAGACCTTTGTTCTTCCTTATCATTAAATATTTTTTTTCAGAGATGAAGTAAGTCGCCAGATAACACTTGGTGGCATCTCCCAAGAGTTCGTGGTTATCGATTAACATGGGGTGCAAAGCAAGTCATTATGTTATTCTTTCTGAGCATTTCTATGCATTTTATTTTAAAGTATTAACGCTGTGAGGGGTTGGCATCTGTGAAAGATGTACTCCATGGAATAAATCTATTTTTCTTTTTGCAGCTGTAGCTGCAACTGATGTTGATTTTTGTGGACTTCTGCAGATTACTTCAATCCTGTGACATGAAATAGACTGGCAATGGAACAAGTGTCAGTTCTGAGATACTTTAGGGACAGGTCTGTGCTGGCAGAGGCAAGCAAGATGTGGGCTAAGGGAGCTTTAGGAAGAAAACTGCCAACCCTGAATAGGTGCTTTTGGGCATCTTCTGATTTACAGTCAATTTTGTTTGAATGTCCCATTATAGTGTTGCCAGATCAGCTTTTGGAGATACTAGGGAAAAAATGTTAAAGATCAGTCACATGAGACATTTTTCATTTAAAATTTATTGAAGGTTCCTTCTGGAACTGTTACTCTGGTATATTTATGAGCAGTTTGGTTTCTCTGATAGCTTTCAGAACATGCAATATAGTAGTCTTATTAAAGACAGCAAAATAGTCCATTATTTTTACCTTTTAAACTGTAAAGTTATATATCACATCAACAGAGCTTGAAAATTCAGTAAGCCATTGGGGTTACTGTAATAGCATTTAAAGTCACCCTGGGACGTGAAAAGCAGTTACCTGCCAGTACCCGTTTCTGCTATTGAGCATTTTGATATTTTGTGCTGTGGGCTTTAAGCCCTCTCCTAAGACTAACTAGTGTAATTAGTCATAAAGCTCGCATAAATATTGTAAGTTCTTTTAGTGTTAAATTTGTAATACTTGTCCATTGTGCATTATGGGGGAGGCTGTTACAAGTGTTAATAGTGATTATTTTTTTTTTTAGAAGTCTTGTTTTTAAAAAACAAACCAAACCAAAAACCTACTCTGGAAGTAAAGTTCAAGATCTTGAATTAAACATTTTTTGAGTTCATTGACTCATTCAGATTTTCAGAATGGTCACTCCATCATTAATTCTTTTGCCTTATGGTTAGTATTATAGTACAGTTTTATTTATATGGCCATATATTGCTTTTTTTCAAAGGGCACATACCACATTCAGTACAGAAAGAGAAAAATCAGGACCCATAAATATGACATTGTGTAATTTTAAAATGCTTGTCTTTAGGGCTGAAGTGCTGTTCTGTTTGCATGCTTCTAAATAATCTGTTGTTAAAGTTATTACACTGTAAAGCATCTATCCGGTTCTATTTAATCAGTACGTTAGTATATTTAAGCTACTGCAAATTAATCTTCGGCTATTTTGTGCAGAATTAGCAAATAGTTAAGGATAAGGCTTTGGAAATTCGCGAGCCTTCTCAAGCAAATGAAAATAGCTCATGTTCGGTAGGCTGACAGCTGCAGGGAAAGGATAAATACGGTTTAGCACCAGTAGGAAGACTGAATATATAGTGATGAAAATAGGCTTGGAGTGGAATTGATATGATCAGCAAAGAATAACTGAAAAGGATGAGATCATGTGGATCTCAATGTTTGTAATGTAAATAAATATAAGAAAGACTTTAACGTGTAGGTTAGGCCAGCTAAATAGCCTGGCTTATATAAGCTTACCATGAGCTCTGGGTACTTCCCAAGGGATGCACTGCTTTCTTGCAAGTACACGCCGGCACACTTGACCTATAATCTGCCTGAATATTTGAAACCTCCGGATTAAAAATCCTCTAACAGTAGCAATGGCATCAGCACAGCAATTTCAGCTGTAAAATTCTGTTTGCAATCTAGTAGTCTACAAAGCAGCATGCTTTCAGATGATGCTGTCAGGAATTCAGGTACACGTACCTCGGACCTTTGCCTCTCCTGTTTTAACGGCACTGTTAAATAGTAACCGCTCGACAGTGTGAGCCGAGCATGGGTCCTTGGAGTGTCAGTGCTCGTCTCCCTGGCTTTATAAATGTAATGCTGAGGGAAATGTATTAAAGGAGTTTTGTGCTGTTTCTATTGGTCTGAAACATATAAGTATATGATAATAAGAAAATGCTAAACTGAACGTGCGCTTTCTAGAACTCCTGTCAACGTGGTTACCGTGATAATTGCTATTACAGCAGTAAGAGGCTAGGAAGTTCTCGGTTTCATGCTATCCACTTCTGGTGTTAAATGATTCTTCAGAAAATGTATTGAAATATACCCCTTTATTTTCCAGCCTGTGACAGCTGAGGGCTAGTTTTTAGTGGCATTGTGCATTTTGCCTATTGAGCTGAAAGAAGTGGAATTTCTGCTTCTGAAATCGGTTGTCTGATGGTGGTGGTGATTTTGTTGCCTGCCCACCCATCACCAGGCTACAATTCCCCATCAGTACAGTGATGATGCCGCTGTTTTCCCTTCTTAGATGTATGTTATGAAAATATATTAATTAGCGACTGAGGTGACCAGAAATTGCACTAAAAGCGAAAGGAAAACTCAAGTAGAGTACCTTACCCACGGCTGGAATGGCATTGTGTGAAGGAAAATAAAGCATGTTTTCATAGAACAAAGTTATTCCAAGGATAAATATATGCTTAAGAAGGAAAATGAGCCTAATCTGTTTATTCAGGAAGACAATATGAAATGGATGTGAATTCTGCAGTTGAAGTTGCACATTAAGTTTATACAAAGCAATAGCATGGAAGACTTTTTTCCTTTCTCTTGGGTAGATGGGGGGTTTTTTGGTCTTCACCAAAATTCCTCATAAAAATGCATTAAGGAGACTTTCTCCTTTCTATTTTAGGTAGGAAATTAAAATGTCTCAAATTTAAGGAGTGCATGTTATATAATAGTGAACACAGGCTTGCAGCACCCTGCTATGGCTTAGTCGTGTGTGTTGCGGCTTGAAGTTGGACAGGTATGTGTGTATAGGTATTAGACGTATAGAAATCTGCTCGTGGTTCTGTGGGCAGCACTGAAGTCCTTGTGTAAAGATGAAGCTGAAACAATCATATTGATACATTATATTGTCTCATTTTACAACATAATTTTGCATATGTTTATATACTTGAAATAAGATTAAGGTGGAAGAAAATGTGCCACCACTCACAACTGTGATCTGCAGAATACTGTTATAATTTTGGCATAGCAATAGCATTCCTGCTATTGGAAGTAAAATACACTGATAACTTAGAGAAGCTCTTTTTTAAGCTCATACATAATTTGCACATGTTGGTTTCACTGATGACTTCATTGGTTGATTTAAGCAAAAACAGGTGTCGCTTTGAAATTTCAATTTAAACTATTTTTGTGAAATTGCAGCTTTCTGACTTCACTATGTGACACTTACATCATAATAATAGTATTTCCCCATCAGTAAGTATGGGTAAACAGCTGTAAAATACATAAAGGGGTTACTGTTTAAAAAAAATGCATAGAGATATGACATGTTTTCCACGTAAATACATCTGTGTGATTTGACATTCTACCGCAACTCGGTGTCTGACTTCAGGGGAAAAGCTCCCTCAGGTCTCCAGTGGGTCAGATATTCTTTCCACCCTTTCTGGCATTTTTTTGTGGAACTGTTCTGCGCAAACAGCAAAATAATTCTCACCCTGGCTTGTCTTAACCAGGGCATTGCGTTGTGTTCCTTGTCACTTCTGCCTGCATACCTAGGTGTGGATGTTAGAGTTGAACACTGGTGACTTGTTTTTCATACAGAAGTTTTTGGAAATTTGGAGGTAAGGGAGGGATGCTAAGGCTATCCTGTGATTAAACAAGGTATAGGCAGCAGAATGAAGTGGGTAAAAAGAGAAGGAACAGTTAGAAAGCTAATAAGCAGAAATAACTGCAAAATGACAACACAGTCTATTTGGAGGGAATATAGAGTCAGATTCACTTCAGCCACTCATGGGAACTGACATTCATGTCTTGCTCCTGAGGTTGTACATGATCGAACACAAATAAGGGAATGGGCTAATTGCAGAAGTGTCAGGGACTTTTTTTGTTTCTCAAATGTAAAACACTACATGTGTGTTCAAAGCCTTTGCTCCCCCTAAAGAGGCAAGGGGGATTTTTCAGGGACATTCTGAAGTTTAAGAAGAAAAATTTGGTGTATTCAGCATCAGGGTAAAACAACAGTGGGGCTTTTTTGATGACAAAACCCAAACAATTTTAGTAAAGCATCCTTTTCCTCTCTCCCGTTCAGAGCATCGCCCGTACTGCAATTGAAAGGCATGACAGTTTGCAGATTGCATTTGATTCCAGTGGGACTTGGAAACAAGAGGCTCAACTCTAAATATAAATTAAGTGGCTTAACTAGCTTCACACTAACACAGTGAACTCTGTCAAATCAGGCAGCACATTTCCTTTGCTTTTGCTTTAAAAAGTAGAGTGACAAATTAAAAAAAAAAACAACTTTAGCAAATGAACATAGTTTATTTAGCAATTATAAAAGGTTGTGGAGTTCTTTGAAATCCTCGGAGGCAGAACAACTGTGTAAACACTAACTGCTTCTCTCAATATGCTATTGAGATGCTCAGCTTTTCTGAGCTGTCTTTGTGACTGTGTATCCAGAAGGGGTTCACGACTAAGGAGTCAAGTAAATCAGCACCCCCAAAAAAGTACTGAGGTTTTTCTCTTTGGACTCCAAAAAGATTTTGTGACCCTGAGCTCACCAATAATTGAATGTCTGCGTGACAGGCAAAGGCTGCTGGTGTTTTTATAGGAACTAATTTCAATGTTGCGTTCACCCCAAAATGACTGATCGTCTCTCTGTGCTTGGAAAATATGGAGACCAAGACTGATAAACAACAGTGTAGGGAAAAATGTTGGAAAACCAAATTGGTGATCTGGCAAATGGAATTAAAATCGGTTCAAAACGTATTAGAGCTAGGGGAAAACACAGACTGAGACAAATGCATCTCAACTGCTGTGATGAAAGAGAATTGGCTCCAAAACCAAAAATTTCTCAAGAAGAAAAAGAGAAGAGGCTTTCCAGAAAATTCTGTAGGGGAAAACCTCTTTGACGTGTTTGAAAAATAGTTATTTAGCTGGATACAGAGGCTGACTGAACCCACGCAATTAAACATGAAGAAGTCCCTTAGCCAGGCTAACTCCAGAGTTACTGTGGTACGAGGCTTGGATACCAAGAATTGATTCTGACTGTTGCAAGTAGCTAAGTCTGGTTTTACTCATAGGAGATGTGAAAGTGCTCTTCTCTGATGTCAGTGCTGTTGACCATGCCAGAAGGAATGTTGACAAAAAACCTATTGCGAGAAGAAGGTCCTTTCATACCCAGTGAATCTGAGATTTCATAGTCAGTGACATCTTTGCTTCTGTCGTCATTTTTTCCTCCTCCAGAAAATTAAAGGAAAAAAGATCTTGGCTTCATGCGGGGCTGAGAGAGATGATTTTTAATGGTGATTCAGCATGCGGAGAGGGCTATGTTCATTTATAACTTAATTCCATGGCGTTCTGTCCTTTGTCACTGTTTACAGTTTGTTGATTTCCTTAGTGCTTTTGAGTTGCTTCCCTTCAGGAAATGGAATGTTAAGTGAATATACTTAGTAAGGTAATATTCCTTTAACTTTTATTCCCTATTCTTCCTGAAAATAGTAAACACTTTGAGAGTGTTGCGCCTGGAACTTGGTTTCTCATTTAAGGGAGTCATGTACCCTGGGAGGGAGGAACTGTGTCTGTCTCAATAATTTATTTTCTGAAGAGATAACGCTCTTACAACTTAGGACTTGGAATACTATCCTAGGGAAGGGTAAAGTCAGTTGTCTTGCTTGTGAAAGGAGCCTAGATAATTACCTTAGGCAAAATGTGTGGTGTCAGGTGAGCGAGATCAGGTGGGCATGGGTCTCATTCCCAGTGTATAAAGGTCTAATTTAGACCTTCTGGAAAGAATCCTGTTGATAAAGTGGATGGTAGCGGTTTTGTTTAGCTGGTAACACTAAAGTGTAAATGACACTAATAACATGTTCGTCTGTGCCCACCTGAGCTCCTGTATGGCTCTGAGTTTGCATGTGCAGGTGCTGAGTTCCCATGCAACCCCTGCAGTAGTACCTGCTGTAGTACTGCTTGTGGTGGGCTCGGGAGCCATTGCAGCTTCATTACAGCACCATGGCTTTCTGTCCTAGGTGTAAAGACAACTGACTGTGTCTAAATGTGGCTCTGTGGCTTTTGCTCCCTTATCCCTCAAGTGAAAGCCCTTGTGTCCAGGTATGCTTTAGGTTCCTCAGAATCTCGATAACTGGAATGTGAGTTTAGAAAGGTTTATTGACCCGAGTCCTGTGCTGGGTTGCTTGGGTCTCCAAGCCCCAAACCTGAAGCATGAGTGTGAACTTTCAAGCATGAGAAGAGCTTGGAAGTTTTGTTTCAGGCTGTCTGGGTGCTAATATTTTGCTTCATTTGCACCTGGAGCTGCAGCCAGAGCACTCATCTGCCTGCCTTAGAGGTGCAGTCAGCTAAAGCTTGTTAAACTCTCCTGCAGGATTAAGCTCCGGAGGGAGTGCTGTTCCCTAGTTGTGGTGGGGTTTGGAACCCAGCTGCAGTGAAGAGTCACCCAGTTGCTCAAAGAAATGTGTCAGAGCCCTGAAAAGATTTGAACTTAAGCAGTCTTACGTCCTCAGCGTTTCCTGTTTGATGGGTTGGGCACATTCCTGTTCAGTGTGCTGGTTGGGCGGCTTGCTCCATGCCATTAACTCCTCTCATCCCTTGTACTGATTAGTGGTATAACCCAAGGCTAAAATTTAAGCTTTTTAGCATTGTATCCATTTGTGGATCTAGTCTGCAGGTAATATCTTTAAAACAAATACACAAAAAACAGATTAAAAGATGAAACCCTCAATAAATTTACTTAAACAGAGCTGAGGCCCTTGTGTCAAACGTCTCAAACCACATTTTGCAGTCTCTATTAATTCATTTGGGTTGGTATATTATTCTGGAATATCCTAAACTACCTAAAGGGTAGTGGTAGTTGTATTTCTCTACTGCCAACTGTTATCAAGAGTTTTAATAATTGCTTTAAGTGTAGCAAATGGCTGTAGTTCGAGATAGGATGTTCGTTGCCGGAGGATTGCATATAGAAAATCTTCGTAGTGGTGAAAAAGACAAGGAAGACGAAAGGTCATAAAACCTGCTGACAGAGATCCCAGGTTTCATATCTGTGTGTTTTGTATGTTATGCACAGGACAAAAATGATTGTAGTTACTGTGAACTCCTCTGACTTGTTCTAAAAAGGCTGTGTCAGTAAGAGAATTTATCAGCTGAGGGCTCCTGCAGGGCATGTAAATACAATTATGAATGTCTTTCAAAACTATCTCCACACTTGTGCCTGCATGTGCTCCTTTGACACTTAAGTGACTGCCATCCTTATGAAAGGAAACACAGCAAGCCTGTGTTACAGACAGCAGAGAGTTTGTCAGAATCTTCCAGAATTAATGAAGACAACTGCTTGAGTGGGGTGAGTTTTACTGTAGTAAATTGCTTCAAAGAAGACACTGTGTACCTTTATTTGTATCTTAAACTGAGATTAAGAGAACTGAAGAGTGGGTTACTTGCCTCTTCTAAAACAGACCAAAAAATTTTGCTGTATTTTAGGGTTGGGGGGCCGGGCGGGCAGGGGCGGTGGGGTTAGTGGTGAGGAGAAGAGCAAAAGTTCCTCTTCTCTCTGTCTTCTCTCTGCTGTGGCGGGGAGCAAGGAAGAGCTGGTGTCACTTTGATAATCAGGACAGAAGGCGGCTTTTCCAGATACCTTCTTTTTGGTTGCCTTCTTTCTTACTTTAGAAGCATTGAGTCTTCTGGATGATTTCTTTGCCTTTCTGCCAAGGATGCTGAAGAGGCAAGCAGGGCTTAAAAATAGGGAAAAGAAACAAAATTGCAATAGAAGCAAGTCTGAGACCTCATTTGAGACTGAAGGGGGAAGATTGTGGTAGGAACATCTAAACAAGACAGCAGGAGGAGATGCTGGTGGAAGATGTAGTGATGTGGCTAGAGTCAGAAGCAGGTATATATAGAAATGTGGCTAATAGCAGTGATGGCAATAAGAATGGCAACAAAAAGCAGCTGTGGAGATTACTGTTCCGTTACCCTCACAGCAGGATTGTGTTTTGCTCTTTGAATAGCCCTCTTGGTTTGCATAATGGCAATAGAACCGGGTACTTGAAAAGTGACAAAATATCAAAGGTTAAGCTGTATTAACTAATGAAATACCTGAAGATCATAGGAAGGCAACAAAAATAAGGAGTTACAGAAATAACAAAAAGTAGAAGGAATGCTGGAATTAATTATGTGTCAATAATGTGTAGCTATAGCTGTCTAGACATGGTGCATGAAGTACAGCTTGACTTACTGCCTCCTTGTTCAAAGTATTTGATTGAGTTGGTATGCAGACATGCACCTTGCTTCGTGCAGAACTGTGAGGAGTACTATTAAACATCAGAGAAAGCATTGTATCTTGAATGAAATAAAGCTGGATCATCTTATTTTTAATTTAATTGCCATGGCTAATTTCTCCCAACGCTTGTGGGAAGAGAACCAGGTGTAAGTAAGCTGTATTAAGTAACCCTGGTGCTCTCCCCAACACTGGTCAGACCTCGGCTGCAGTATTGTCTAGTTTTGGACAGCTGATTTGAAGAAAGATGAAGTCCAAAGTGACTGTTATCAAAAGCAAAACAAAAAAAAATGGTGGACTGCAAAATATGGCCTGTGAGAGTTTAAGTGGTTTTGGTCTGGAGAAAATGAGACTGAGGGAATTTCATGGTAGCAGTCTTCAGGCGTGTTAGAAATTGAGCCACAGAGGAATAAGGTTTTGTCAGAGTTTGCTGTGGATAAGACACGGCAATAATATGCTTGAACTGCAACAGGGGAAATGCAGGTGAGATATTAAGAATATCTTTATCCTCAGAGGCTGAAGTGCTGGATAACATTCTTTCGGAAGGCTGTGGAATCTGCCCAACAGGAGAGTTTTGAGATTAGGCTGGACAAACTTTTAGTGTAATGCTTCTATTTCATCCCGTGATGGGAAAAAGAGAGGGGAGATTGGGTCTCTCAGATTCTCTTTCAGACCTCTCTATGCCTAGCAAGGGCTGTATTCCTCTCAATGTGTAATGTGAAACTTAGGGAAGATCTGCTTCTGGTCTGCATGTAAATCTAGTGTGGTTTTATCCATCTTCTTGTTATTTTCTTTCTCTTCTTCCTGTTTGCTTTTTTTTTTTTCCCTTAGCTCTTAGCACGAGGGGAGGTTTAGGCTGGATATTAGAAAAAAAATTCTTCACTGAAAGAGTGATGAGGCATTGGAACAGGCTGCCCAGGGAAGTGGTGGAGTCACCATCCCTGGGGGGGTTCAAGAAACGTGTAGATGTGGTGCTTGGGGACATGGGTTAGTGGGTTGGGTGGTGTTGGGTTGATGGTTGGGCTTGATGATCCTTGAGGTCTTTTCCAACCCTAATGATTGTGTGATTTAGTAAACATTCCGGACTCTGATACACCTAAGATGTATGATAGCCAAGTTCCAACTTGTTCTAACCTTTGGGAACTAAGAGTTTTTTGGATTTTTTTTTGTTTGTTTCTTTTAGAGTGGTGACTAAGTGGTGGTAAGACAGAACTTCCTCATATATTGTCAAAAATGTAAAATGGTGATTCACCAATAGTTGTAAAAGCTGAACTTTTACTCATGTGTTTGATTTTTATACAATGTTAGCTTTCCTTTTGACTGAACAAGCAAATTGACTAAAGAACTAAACCAGGTGGACTGGTGAAAGAACTGGGAGACACCTTTTTTAGGAAATCATAAATCATAGAATGGTTTGGGCTGGAAAGGACCTTTAAAGATCACCAAGTTCCAACGGCCCTGCCATGGGCAGGGACACCTCCCACTAGCCCAGGTTGCTCAAAGCCTCATCCAGTCTGACCTTGAACAGCTCTGGGGATGGAGCATCCACAGCTCCTCTGGGCAACCTGACAAATCATTAATTTCCTTCTGCTTCCTTCCTTTTTTTTTCCTGTCAGCATTTAATTAAGAAAAAAGGTAGGGAGTTGGTTATCTGAGAATTTAAAATGTTGAATCTATTTTGTGTTTAAAAGCTTATCACTTTGATATGAGAAGATAGATTTTAATTTCAAAGTTCTCATGCGTCATGGTTATCATTTGAAAACATGGAGTTGCCTGAGATGACACCATCACAAAATCTATTGTCTTTGGGGAAGAGAATGTAATTCTTTTATAATAGAATCTTCAGGTCTGATGGGATTCTGTGCATATGTACATACTGGGTTCAGCACAGAAGTAGGGTGTCATGAAAACAGAGTGTATATAGTTCTTGGAGGTACTAATGGAAAGCCTACAGTTTGCTTGGTTCTTTTTCCTCAGGAGATTTGCTTCGGGATATTTGTCATAAGTGAAGGTACTAAAAAAAGGAAGTTGTGTGCAAGGACTATGGGAGAGGTATGTGTAAGCTCTACCAGTCAAGTCCCCAGTATAAGCCATTGCTTGTGATTTTTATTGTGAACCATTTTGGTTAGATAACTGTGAAGCATGAAAACATCATATGCACAATAACATAATTTTTTCAACATATTAAAATTTCTTTGCCCCACTTGACCTATGAGACAGTACTGTGTAGTTGTCTCTTTAACTGGATACCAGTTCTG
>WKFP01014362.1:1021185-1071848 GCA_011057875.1 Pterocles orientalis
ACCTGTCGCCTTTCCCCCCCCTCCCCGCCTTTTTTTTTTTTTTTCCTCAAAACTTTTTGAAGGAAATCAATGGATACCAAAGTGATTTGTTTATTTTTCTTTTTTTCTTTGCCTCCGCTGACAGTGGGAAATCACACTGGTCGCATCAAGGTGGTCTTTACACCCAGCATCTGTAAAGTGACTTGTACCAAAGGCAACTGTCAGAACAACTGTGAGAAGGGAAATACCACCACCCTCATCAGTGAGAACGGCCATGCTGCTGATACTCTGACAGCCACCAACTTCCGAGTAGGTAAGTACCCTGCAACTGTGTTTGTCCTTAGCTGTCCTCTCTTGACTAACAGAGGGAGGAGATGTTTTGTTATTAATACCAGTTGTGCATCTGTTACTCTTTGTTCGGAGGGCTGTGCTGAGTAGGAACCATTGTATGTTAGACAAGATTTCTGCTATCCTTCGGAAATGTTCCCAAAAAGTTCCTTTTGTGTCATAGAAAAAAAATTCCCATATTCTTTCATCTGAATTTTTAGCTGCAGCGCTACAACATGCTAAGCTGAAGCTTTTGGTAAAGTTCATCCTTCAGAGTTTGTGTTGGTAAATAGAAAAAATGTCAGATTCCACAAAAAGTTTTCTTTCCTCTTTTTGCTAGTTGTATAGGTACCAAATGCACTTAAAAGCTAGTTAACACAGTGGATCTGTCTTCAAAAATCTGTTTGGGAGTTCATTAAAACTACAATCCTTTTTTAGAAATATATCAGCTTAAAACTTTTTCTTACTGCTGAGAGTAAATCAGATTTCATCTTTGTCATTTTTAGAAACTGAAATAAAGTCCAATTGAAGTTACTGAAGCCAGTCATTCCTCTGTTCATGTTTATTCTTTCTGCCTGCTCAGAAAAGAGTATCAGCAGTATGCCAGTCTAAACCCTCCAGCTGCTTGACTGTGGTGAAACAAATCCTGAAAGCTATCTAGGATAATGATTAGCATATTTTAACTGTAAACTGTATGATCTTGGTAGGAATTTGTGTGCAAGTAATTAGTCTTGCAAGCTAAGGGAAATAAAGCTGTGTGGATACATACCTGATTGTTTCACATTATAATACCCTTAACTGCTCTTGGAAAGTATTTTGTTGTTATCCTGAAAGTATCGTACTATCGTTTTCTAAAAAGCCTTTTAAAATTAATTACTTTGCCAATTTGTACTCCAGGAATGCCAGATACGAACATAGTAATTTTAGTCTCCGTCTAGTATAAACATAATGTCAGTGCTGAGGCTGGCCCATGCTGACCTTTTTAAAGTGCACTATATTTCAGGCTCTGAGGGGGGAAAAAGCTATTCCAAATTATTCTTCTTTTCATCCAGACAGACAATACAAAGAACGGTTCCCTCTCTGAACACTCCTACTAGACTGTCAGACTGGGTGAAAGCTCTTGAAATTAGTAACACATACCTTGGTAATATGCATGTTTGTAAAAATATATGTTTTGGACTAATGATAATAAAAACAGTTTCTTAAAGGAGCAATACAGCATATTTTGGGTTTGTTTATGGTTTTTTTGAGGCATTAAAAAAGAAAAGGATTTTGGAAAGGAATGATAAATCAAATACTTCAAACTTGGGTTTGCTGTCAATATTGATTTTTACCAATGTTTTGTCAAGAACCACAGGCAAGTAAGTTGGGTTTTTTTGGTTTAATTTTCTGCCTACTGTGAAGGGATAGGGTTATTCCTCCCCCCCTCATTTGACCTAATTTTTTATTGAAATTATGAAATGCTGCGAACAGGCAGTCATGTAATTTGTCTGCTATGTAAATCTGTGCTGTAACACGACGTCCTTTCAAATACTTGAAAACTTGGAGAGTGGAAATGGACCTGTGAAGACGTGTTCCACACCTTCCTTCCTGGCCGCAGGCCATGCGGCTCGTGATGCGCTGTGTGCAGTAAGGCTGCTAGAAATATTCAGCAAAAGCAGCTTGTAATAGTATTTGATGGAAAGATAGGAGGACATTATGTTCAAAAATCTTTAAAAACAAGTCGCTACACATGTAGAGTGATTTTTAACCTGCCTGTAGCTATCTATCTTCCGGATTACCTTTGAAAGAACAAAAGCATTCACCACATCTAAGTATCGTCATTTTTACAGAAGAGGGATAAGAAAGAGGTCTAAACTGACTTCACGTCTCTCCAGTTAAAAATAAAAATGCTGAGTGAACTTAACTTCTTAATAGCCAGAGAGGAGAGATCCCACACCTGTAGATTGAGTTCTTTAAGGAGCTTTCGAGTCAGGGTTTAAAATATATACTGCTGAAATAATTTTTATATTTTTTCTCTAACTAGTGCCTCTTATTAGCTTAGGCTTGTCCTGACAGATATACAAAACAGAAGTAATGTGGGTCTTCTGAGATTTATTTTGTTGTATTTTTGACATCTGTATTATGTTTTGCTTGTGCTTTTTGCTTTTAAGTCCCTCTTCTAAACATGTTTACTTACTGTTCATCCAGAATGTACAGAAATTCTGACTCTGATCATTTTACATTTAACACTGCAACCATGAAACAAAATGTCACGTTAGAAAATACATACTTAAAGCAGCGAACAGCACTCTTTCAGTATTTTTTTTTAAATTATTTCTTCTTAAAGCCAGAAAAGATAAATTCATATGCCCTATTTGGAAAACTAACTCCTATTACTAATAATAGATACCTACTGTGAGTGGAAAAATTAGGAAACTGCTTTAGGTTGTTAGATCTAAATATATTTCTGTATCAGGAGCAGCATTTCAGTACACGAGATTCAATTTAGGTTCTCTGATGAGAGATGGCAGTTAGCCATCACTTTGCTTTGTTCTTAATAATCCATTATTTCTAATAATGAACCACAGTAAAATTTTGTGTGTGTGTTTTACACTTTGTAAACACTTATTTTCAGAGAGAGTAAGTTGCAGTGCTTGTGCTAAAGCTACTCCAGTTTTTCCATGGGTTAGTTCAGATTCTTTAAATTTACTCAGTTGGTCATTTCAGGTGCCTGTGAGTCCAGGCAAGGAACAAATCCTGTTTCCTGAAGATTTTATTAGATATGGATAAGTCATTAAAAACAAAAGCCCACAGCAAGAAACAGATTGAGGGAAATGTAGCTTTTCAGGTAGCTGAGATTTTGGCTGTTCTCACGAGGAGCTCTAGCATTTCAATGGAAGGTGATGAAAGGTTGGTATTTGAAAGGAAGGATCTCCTTGATTGCCAGTCTGCTTCAGTGGAACTTTGGGGGTTTTTTGCAGTTTCGTTTTGTGAATGGGATACGTTGCACAGTTAAACCAACCGACCTCCAATATTTCATTGGCTTGGGGAATGAAAGCATTTAATCTGAGTGGAAACTTCTGCTGAATAAATGATTCTCGTTATTCTGTTGGATTGATGTACATGCAGTTTGTATCGTGTTTCAGTCCTGATATATCTACAGAGGCTTGTAAAACAGAGTCGATATATTGCATAGGAAAGGATGCATATAGAATAACATCTGAGATTTCTGTCTCATTCACTGTTGAAGCTAGTGATATGTCCCATTTCTCCTCAAAATTATTCCGCATTCCAAAATACCTTTTTTTTTTTTTACATGAATTTTCTCTCTGCAAGGAATTAGGAGGCCAGCGACTAATTTGTTACAGTAAAATGAAGCAGTGAGGAATTAGGAAATGCCCAAATTAATGTTTTTAATGCTCTTTAATTTTTTCCCTATTGCGCGTATGTATTTAATTATAGATTTACATTCTATTTTTTTCCACAGGATCCCCCGCCTCATTCATTGCAGGGGAATGACAGAACTTAGTCAAGGAAGCAGTTATTTAATACTTAGGTTTACATTCGCTGTTCATTTGCAGCCCTGTGTCTCATTTAAAGCGGTTCATTTAAAGTGTTATAAATGAGAAGTTAAAAATAGTTGCGTGCTATTCAGTGGAAGTGCATATCTTTCTATAGAAGTTTTATGTCTGAGCACTTGGCAGTGTATGTGTGAAACAGGGAAATAGCAGCGTTCTGCAGACGGACACCAAGGAGACTTTAAGAATTTTTTCCCAAGACCATAGGAGATGATTGTGGCAGAGGTGGTGATAGAATTATTGCTCTGCTATTCCCTTTTATGTCACTCCTTAATGCTCATCAGTATCTCTTCTTCTAACATTCCCTTTTCTTCTGCTCCCTTTTCCTATAGCCCGCACAGTTCCTCCTGGCTTTGTTGTGCAAAACCATCGTTTACTTGGGCCACTGTTTGGGGTGAGGGAATATTTTGGTGTGTGCTTTCCTTGGGAAGAAGGGCAGGTTTTTAGGAAGCCTTTTTTTTCTTGTTTCATTGAATTTGAGTGGAAGTTGGTGTTTCTCCTGCTGGTCTTTGTAGGGAATAGTTGTGAGGTTGATAGTGGTGCCAGGTGCATGTGTTGTGGCTTGCAGTCCGTGGGAGCCATTCTTCCTTGGGAGAGTAGAAGAGAATGAGAAGATGTTTGTCCATCCTCCTTTCTTCTCATCTATAAAAGGTCCATTTGTCTCTAGTCCTGTATTAACATGTTAACAAGGAACTGCCAGACATCATTTGGTGACGTTGGTGTCATGGTGTCCAAAGTGAAAATGTATCTGGTGGTTCTTATTCTGAGGGACCAGATAAATTTATTTAATCAAATTTTAAAACTTTCAGCGTGGATCACAGTGATCTCCATATTCTGTACACTGTTGCAGTAATGCTCAAATTATATTGCCTATTGAATTTGGGCGGTTTCCCTATTGGAATTTTGTATCCAAAAAATTTCCTGTTTTACTGTGCTGACTCTGTACAAATGTTTTTGGATAATTGAGGTTGTCCATAAGTTTCCAATTATGTATAGGCAGAAACTTCCAAGAAGCAGCATAAACATTTTGCTGAAATTTTATTTGGTCTTCTGTTGAAAGTCATGAAAGAAAATTTGGTTATTCAAAGGGAATTTTGTAAAAAGACTTGCTGTGTAATTATTATTCTAGCAGAATCTCCTATCTAGGAAGGAGTCTAAGAAGCATAATTGCTTTAAACTGTAAAAATGCAGTTATTTTACAGAAAGTTGATAGAATTTCTGAATTTTATAGTAAATAGTAAATTTCTGTCAATGCTGTAGAAGTTAACATTGCTTTTTATTCAAGCGCTTCAGGTCTTATCAAAGAATTGTGTTGGTTAAAAACGGCGATGACCTGTAAGCCAGCCAGCACATTTTTATCTGTGGTTTGTGCATGACAGGACATCCAAGAGCAATGAATGGCGTTCTCTTGCTGCCATTTGCTATGTGATAAAGTTGTTTCTTTGCATCGTATGATACGTACTGCACGCATCCTGCTGCGTTTAAGAGGTACTGTAGGACTGTGACATTGGAGGAAGATTTATCTATAATGCTTGGTGTGAAGAGGCATTTCTTGTAAATAATATCGGAGGGCAGATTTGATTACATAGAAAGACCAACAGGTTGTAGAAGTGTGTGTGTAGATATGTGAGAATTTACAAACTCTTCTGGCAGCTTGTGAGGGGTACACTGTTCGGTTTTCTACTCGCTGTATTTTCTTTGTTGTACTGGTTGTAGTAAGAGTTGCTAGAATGACAGCATGTTAGAAGAGAAGTGTGCTTCGCTGTGACGAAGTGGTGGTTACTACTTGGTGAATGGTGTCAGCCTGGGTGGGTGACCCATCGTGTCATAGAATCGTAGAATGGTTTGGGTTGGAAAGGACCTTAAAGATCATCAAGTTCAAAGCCTCATCCAGCCTGGCCTTGAACCCCTCCAGGGATGGGGGTGTCTGATCGGTGTAACTTGCACCCCAGCAGAACAGTATTCCAGTGGCTTCAGCTGAGACTTAGCAGATGTAGATGGAGCTTCTCAAATGGAGGATTTATAATAATTGATAACAAATGTCATGCAGAGATTTTGGAATTCCTTTTGGTAGCATAACTGAGGAGAATGGATTTTTTTTTTTTTTTTAATGCATTGGTTTTCAACTTGATTATGTTCCATCAGACATCCTAATTGATGAGGAGCTTATTTCTGGAGTAACTGCTCAGCTCAAGAACAGTCTATGGCAGTTCATGGTCTGTTTTTAGCGTTCTTTGTAGGTAAGAGTGAAGCATTACTTGGAAATATCCTTGAGTTTTGCCCTTGAACTTGCCACAGTATCATCCTTTTCTGAAGTAGTTATGACGTAAGAACCTTGTTCTTCCACCAGTATTATCAGTTTTGTCCTTTTCCTGTCTCTGTAGTGGCTACCTTGTAGCCTTATTTGGTAAAAGTTTTGTTTCTACTGTTCCTGCAGTAATTATAATTTCTGCTCTGTCAGGCTTTATTGTTTTATGCTCTTTTTGCTGCCAGATGAAATATTTTTTTTCTTTTAACAGACACTGGCAGACACTTTGAAAATTTCAGAATTCTCGGACAGCTTGGTTAAAAGATTAACTTTTTGAACTTTCTGCAACAGTAGTCAAGGAAATTGGTCAGTCTGTCAGAGTGTATGTCTGTCTCTCTCAGAAGAAAAAAAAAAGGGTTCAGGACATTAGAGTTTATTGACTGCTTTTAGCTGGTAATTTGAAATTTAATCTGTGTAAATGACGACCATACCTGAAATATTTATTCATGCAGCAGCATTGTAACAGCTGTAGCAAAATGAAGGTCAGGTATTTTTCCTCAGATCCTGGACTGAGTGGCTGAAATAGAAAGAAGGACAAATAATGATGGAACAATTTTATTAATTGTTTTCATTCTATGCCTTATACTAAGAAAAAGGTATTTCCCAGCCTGAAGAGCCAGTGCAAAACAATTTGGGAGGAACCACTTATTGTGAGCATCAATTTGGCAACTATTCCTTTGTTCTATATAGTGAATTTGAGCAGGCAGGAGAATGAATTCATTTACATTTTCCTAATCTGAACCACTAGTGGACTAAAATTCTGCCCTGTAATGTGAAAGTACCACTCCATGGTCTGAGCAGCACTCAGTGGTTTTAATGCATTTTCAATTATTGGCCACCTATACTCAAATTACAAAGAAAAATTATATCTTAAGGATTTTGTTTTGTTGTTGATAGCCACATCTGTTCAGAAGGAATGCTTTTTTCCCTCCATGTATTTATCAGTACTTGTCATCAACAAATAGTTCTGGTTTCTACCATGCAGCTTACAGCATCTGTGAGCTCTTTCTTCATAATCTTAAAATAATTATTCAAATTTGACATCTTTTCCTCTGGTTCTAATGGAGGCCAGATGCTAATTTAAAGAAAATACATTGTTCTGCCAGATGACTTTAATGAGGTTGAACTTAGACATGCCTGTTAGCAACTCATTTCCACTCCCTTGCTCACCTTAAGGACTTCAGACCATCATTGCAAAGCAAAAGTCCATCTGCTCTCAAAGCACTCACCAAAATGTACGTTAGAGGGAACACAGTTTTTGGATGTGCAGTCATAGGAAAAACCACAAATGGAAATGGTACAAAATCCACACCTGCAGCCATTCAAAAACACATGGACTATGTTTCCCTCAAAGTTAAAGCAAAACAGAACACAAAGTTAAAATGCATAATGCTTTATTTTACTGTATATGGTTTTAATTTATAGGGATTAGTTTATGTACATCTGACTTGAAGTACTGTAAAAAGAGAAGGAAGAGTGCATTTATTTGACTGATTACATTGTTGCATATCCAAATAAACACACTACCTTGTACAGCTATAATTTTGTTACTGCTAAACCAAATGTCTTTGCACATACCTCACTGAAGATCAAGTATATGCCAACTTGGGCTTAAAAAGAAGAAAGTTGCCTTTGAATTATGAAAGCACAGAAGAGTCTGCCGAATTTCTTTCCTGGTTAAAATATGGCATTTATCAGGGATAGATTTCTTAGCAAAGGGGTTGCTATTTACTGTGTCCTTTTGGACAAAGCACAATCAGAAGGCAGCAAGCAGCTCTCGCTGCTCTGCTGGTCCCAGTCTTTCCCTGTTCAGCCTCTCTACAGTCTATTCGGGTTTTGTTTATTCTGCTCCAGATAATTCCCCTGTCTCTGCACAGTGTAGCCTGTGTAACTTTGTTATCCATTCCGCCTAAAATTAGTTCTTAGATTTGAGTATCGCTGTAATTGGGAGGCCTGTTTTGGAGTGGAGAGCCACACAGATTTCTGGATCTTACTTTTGGAACAGGAACTTCATTGCACACAAATTTAAGTTCTTCGGGTTTTCTATCCATTCATAAAAAAAATCTGAACTGTTCACAGTTCCCTTTAACCAGGAAATTACAAATGTGAATCGAGTTGAAACCCATGGGAATTGTAAACTTTTTTTTTTTACAAACCTCTTAAGTCTTGAGGGATGTCAGTCAATGTATAGAAGGAAAATTTGGGTGTTTGCTGCTTGAACAGGAAGGGGATTGAATTTTAAGAAACCCAGTCACAGAGAGTATTTCTCATCTATATTTTATTCAGCCAAATATTTTGTTAATTTCTCATGTTGGTTGTATTTTTAGTGTAATTTAAAGATTATAAGCTATGAAGACAAATTTTAATATTTCATGTTATTCAGACATTTCAAGTTTAGGGGAACTTTCAGCAACTTTGCATGTCATAAGTTACAAACATGAGTTCTCTGACTTCTCCCTAGGAGGCACTGTCTCTGTCCATCAGTAAAAAATTATTGCCTGTCCCTACTGGTAAAAAATTTTGAGCGCACAACCCCAATATATTTATATTTATTTGTAAATTATATGCATGTACTACTGTGTGTCATGTGTACTTAAAACATACACAAAATAGAAATGAAAAATGAATGAAATAAAGATGAAGTAAACTCTGTTTTGAAAATGTATTTATTTATTGATGATACAAAGCATATTTCTTTCCAGCATCCCAGTAGATTGTCCTGTACACTACCTGCTTTGGAGACTGCTGGTATAGGCAACCAAAGGAGACAAACTATAATATTATCTTCCTGCAGTTAGTATGTGTCCATCGTGTCTCTCTTACTGTTTGATAATATTAAATTCACCCTGTTATGTTAAATGCTATATATATAGGTCAGTCTATTTTTTTCAGTCTAATTAGATGTTACATAGGTCCAAGAATGCCTGTTGTTATGAGAGAAAGGGATTTTTTGTACTTGCACACATTTCAGAGCACAGGGTCAGATACAACACTGGCATGAAGCTTGTCCGTGGGGCTGGACACAGCTCAGGGGAGGTGGGTGCGTGGATTGATTGCTTGGAGCTGGACATGACCAGTCAGAGCACTGACGGGATTTTAGGTTTATGCAGCTTGTGCAACAATTTATACAGCTATTATGTGTCGTTAAAAGAACCACAATGAGAAGTGTTGAAGTTGGCAATCCATTAAAAAACATACAACTGTACAATCGCCGCAGAGTAACCTTTATCCTTCCTACTTATTAGCACTGACTCTGCTCCTTTCTTCCTTCAGAACTCCAGGATTTGAGTCTCTTGCTTTTCACTGGTCCCCTATGACCTAATTTATTACTCAAACTCTGAATTGTATCCTTCCCAATATTTTCATATTGTGTCACCTCCTCTAGGTCAACTCCCTAGAATACTTTCCAATTTCTTGTGATGTAGACAGTGCCAGAAAATCTTAGATAGCTTACGTTTTTCATGTTTTTTAACTAGTCCGGGAAGGCCTGGATTACAAGCTATTATTTTTATGTTAATGGGTATCCACTTGAAAGAACCCATTCCTACTTCGTTCTTCTTGTAAACTTTTTCAAATAAAAATGAACACCGTGGTAATGTTACGGTAATCAGAGAGCGGTCTGGTGATATTTGGAAATGATGGACATTTTTGTAATGACTGGAGTTTTTGTGGCTTTTGTTTTCTAGTTTAAAGGTAACTTTGTTGTTGGAGGATCACCAAATCTTACTGAGGTGCCTGAGTCTGGAGCCTAGTAGTCGGAGATGGGAGACACCTTTATGGCAGGTTGGCATATGGATGGCTGGAGTGACCTGCTGGGTGAGCCTCTCTTCGCTGACAGGCAACAACACTCCTAACTTAGATGGCTCAGGAAGGCACAAAAGGTTAAATGGGATGAATTGCAGCATAAATGTCTATTATTCAGTTGCCAGAAATGGTAAGGATGCTGATGTCCCTGGCCGGTGTCAGCTGTGCTGCTTCTGTGGTCTTCAGAGCCTTTGCGTAACAGAGGCGTGACCACATCACTGAAATGTCTCTCAGGACATTTTGCCATTTTATTTGACAGTAACCAAGTAGTTAGATGTCCAAGAGAAGCTTTTTTTCTCTGCCTTACACTACTGGGTGTTATTACTTTTTTACTCTGTGCAAGAGTCCAGTCTGTTTTTTGGAAACAGCCTAACGGGAATGGTGTCAGGATAAGTTCAGTAGCTTCATCAGATTGTAGCAGTGCATGAGCCGTAACAGCTCAGTGGCATTATGGGCAAGTTACTCGTTAATCCTGTAGTCCTTAAAGGTGGGAAATGCTGCTCAGCTGACACCAGGAGGGAAGAGAGTACAGCCTGTAAGAATCCTGTATCAAGAAAGATGATGTTTGTTGTTATCTGTCCTGTTGAGTTCGTGCTCTGTCTGTTGAAAGCAGACAGGTTACAACATTCACTAATACATGTTTGTGTTATGCATGCTTAGGCATACATACACTGTACGGAGGAGTAAAAGCACTGGGAACGTAGGAAGGGTTCGTTTCCATCAGTCACTGGGCACTTGGATTTCAGTGTTCCCACTTTGACAATAGCAATTAACAAGTTACTCAGGGCTGCTTAAAAAGATACCTATGTGGTCTTTATACTGCAACATAATCTTCTGCAATCTGTTTCTGTTTTTATATTCTGCAGGAAATTGTTTTAAGAATGATGGCTTTAAAAAAGTGTTGCTAACTTGCTACACTGTCAAAACCCAGCCTTCGCTAGAGATTTTTTCAGTTGCATATGTCTTGCAGAAAGAGGAAAATTCATATCAACGCACTGAGAAATCTGAAAAAATGCCTGGAGTAGCTTTTCTCTGTGTGTTAGCATAATTATCAAAAGCCTGACACTGGCCATTTGTAATGCAATAATTCCTGATAAACAGCAAATAGTGGTTGGGTTTTTTTTGCTTAGTATACTGATTCTAGGCCTAACTCTTGTGTTATACTCAGTGTATCAGGATCAGCTCTAATAAAATCAATAGATTCACCACATATGATCAGGGTAGGAGTGAGTCATCCCTTAACACTCTGTCTGTCCCCTTTGTCTCTAAAAATAGTGTCTGAATCATCTCCGATATTGAGGATACTGAGAATATTAGGAGCAGATTTAGCAAAGAGCATCATGCCTTTTAGTGAGCCCCAATTCTCTTGTCAATCATTTCTCAACTACCCTAATCCTTGCTCTACCCTTTTTATGTTGAGTAACCACAGCTTTATGTTTAGAGCATTCAGTGTGTGCCTTTTATTTTTCCGATAGTATTTGAATATTCTCATATTGTTTTTCAGCCATCCCATTTTCTCTGCACCCTAACACTTTAATAGTGTTTTGGCAGCTGTTGGTCAGACAGCGCTCATTTCAGTCATCTACACATGGGCCTATGGTTGCATTTGACATGTCTGAGGATAGCTGGCTTACCACATGAGCTTGGAAGGATGGAATGAGTCTGTGAGTCTCAGGGCTGCTGAGACTGATAAAATCATACAATGATTTGGGTTGGAAAGGACCTTAAAGATCATTGAGTTCCAACCCCCCTGCCATGGGCAGGGACACCTCCCACTAGCCCAGGTTGCTCAAAGCCTCATCCAGCCTGGCCTTGAACACCTCCAGGGATGGGGCATCCACAACCTCCCTGGGCAACCTGTTCCAGTGTCTCACCACCCTCATAGTGAAAAATTTCTTCCTAATGTCTAGTCTAAATTTACCCTCTTTTAGCTTATACCCATTACCCCTTGTCCTGTCACTACAGTCCCTGATAAAGAGTGCCTCCCCATCTCTTCTGTAGCCCCCCTTAAGTACTAGAAGGCTGCTCTAAGGTCTCCCTGGAGCCTTCTCTTCTCCAGTCTGAACAACCCCACCTCTCTCAGCCCTCTGACCATCTTTGTGACCGTCTTTGTTGCCTTCCTCTGGACTCTCTCCAACAGGTCCATGTATTTTTTGTGTTGGAGGCCCCACATCTGAACACAGTACTCAAGGGGGGGGTCTTGCGAGAGGAGAGGGGAAGAATCGCCTCCCTTGACCTGCTACTAATGCTGCTTTTGATGCAGCCCAGGACACGGTTGGCTTTCTGGGCTGCAGGTGCACACTGCCAGCTCATGTTGAGCTTCTCATCAACCCACTCCCCCAGGTCCTTCTCCTCAGAGCTGCTCTCTATCCATTCTCTACCCAGCCTGTATTTTTGCTTGGGATTGCCTCAACCCACGTGCAGGACCTTGCACTTGGCCTTGTTAAATTTCATGAGGTTTGCATGGGCCCACCTCTCAAGCCTGTCCATGTCCCCGTGGGATGGCATCCCTTCCCTCCAGCGTGTCGACCGCACCACACGTGCCCTTTGGACCCCCATTGAGGGATGGGTGAAATACCTGGGGGGCGATCAGATATCTCTTGGTTGACTTTTTGTACATATCTTCAAGTCACCAACATCCACCTTTTCTTCCTGGAGTGTTTTAAAGTACTGAGTGTAAAACTGAGGAAGACACATGAGTAATACAATGAAATTATTTTGTCTGTCCTGGATTTCTTGCTGATCAAGATGCTCACTCAACAAATCACAGAATCACAGAATTATCAAGATTGGAAAAGACCTAGAAGATCATCTAATCCAACCATTACCAATACTTCCCAGCTAAATCATATTCCTCAACACAACGTCCAAACGTTTCTTGAACACTCCCATGGTGTATATTTCTTTAAAATACGTTGTAGCCTTGTCCTGGATGACTGATACCCCATGACTGATACACTTTCATAGTGAAAAACTGAAACATAGTGGGACAAGCATGCAGACTGAGCTTAAATGTCAGCATCTCCATCTGAGGTGCGTATTGAAACCTATGTTACAGGCAGTGGAGAGTTAGAAATTTGTTCAACTCAGTCTAGTACAAACACAGAGAATTAAGGCAATGCTTCACTGACTTTGTCTTTCCTTGGGTGGGAATTCACAGCTTTCCATCCCTAGTGAAGACAGCATCCCTCCCCCTGTTTCGTAAGTAGACAGTTCTTTATTTCTAGTGTGTGCCTAATTTGTTACGCTTACTGCACCTTATTTACAGGGAGTTGACGCTAGCATTGAGTGATGCTAATCATTAGACAGCCCTTAAGCAGCTCACACAAAGCTCAATTACTTGTGGAGATAGTGATCATCCCAGAAGCTGAGCCTGTGCTTACCCGCTGTGTTAGAGAATCAATTCTAAATTAAAAGCTTGCTGTTGGGAGACAAGAAAATGTAAAATGCCTGAAGATGGAGGTGATCTGATTTTGTGATGCATTCTTCTACTTGTCTTGCTTGGTAATTGCCACGTAGTGCTGCGTTCAGTAATATCACAGCTATTCCCCGCATTGGGCTTTAGGGTACTGCGTGATTTGTGAAAGGTTTGTGCTGATAGTGGTACACAGAGGAGTTTGAGAAGAACTAGTGAAGTACAGTTTCATTTAAAGAGAGACACTGTCACAAATGTGAGAACAGTGAAAACATGAGAACAGCTAGACTGCATTCTAGCAGTGGGCTTTCTTTCGTTAGTGCTTCCTTTCTATTTTAAATGTATTATTCTAGGTCTGTAGTAGAATTTAAAACAAACACAACCGCTGTAGTTCCTGGGTTTGGAACTATGCTGTCAATGTGTATAGTACAAAGAAAGTGCATATTTGTCTCTGAAAAAGTGTAGAAGGTTTATTTTGTAAAATGATATGACTGCAGCCCGTAAATGGTCATGGCTACAACAGGCATGTAGTATATCTGTATTTTCTTCACAAATGTAAACATGCAGCAACTTTAAAATAACCGAATTGATAAATCATCATATAGCCGCGGGTATGGTGACAGCTATTGAGCTTCCTTAGTGCAATGTCTCTTTTTAAAAAAATTCTAGTATGTGCAGTATGGCATTTCATGGACAGAGAGAGAGGGCTGTTTGGGAATTTCTTTGTTGAGAGGATGAATCCTTCTAGAGCAAGAGCAATTCCCCAGGATTCCTGGCAGCATTTTAAAGTGCCTGTCCAGATGGCTTTAGTAATTACTGCGTGCTCTTCTACTGTCCTGGTTTCAGCTGAGATAGAGTTAACTTTCTTCATAGTACCTAGTAAGAAGCTGTGTTTTCGGTTTGTGCTGCGAAGAAGGCTGATAACTATAAACTTGAGTATGTTGTTGCCAGGACAGCCAAGGACTTTCCAGCTTCTCTGCTGTGCCCGTGTCTGCAGGTGCAAAAGAAACTGGGAGGGAGCACAGCCCCAGTTACCAGCCCAGGATTCGATCTGAGGTTTAGGATTGAGACCCAGACTGGCCAGTGACGTATCCCGTATCATGCACGTCATGCACAGTATATCGACAAATCTCTGTCTGGAAGTGCTCTCTCTCTCTGGGCTGTGTCCCTCTGGGTCACCCCTCTTTCAGGGTCTTCTCGATCTGTCAGATACTCAGGCTCTTATCTCAGTTCTAGGATTGCAATTTAAGGACTTTCCCTGCTGTGGGATCGTTAGCTGGGAACAGGCTGAGCCTTCATCATCGGGTGGTGAGCAGCATCACTGTGTATCACTCTTTTGTGTATTTGTATATATTACTATTGTTAATGTCGTTATTATTATTTCCAGTAGTATTGTAGATTAGTTAGTTATTTAGATGGATATTTCATCTATTCTGTCGTAATATGAGGGATGCATTTCTAGGACGGTTTATCTTCTCTCTAAAGCAGTACATTTTTAAAAGCCCCATATTATCATAATGTTCAGAAGTTTAGAGTGTTCTTTGCAGAAAAAAACAAATTCAAAGACTCATGTATCCTTGTTAGTAGTTTCTGGATAAAGAAGAAGTTTTATATAGAAAGCAGGTGCATACATAGCATGTACACAGATCTTACTCTGGGATTTTTAGAGGCTACTCTGTACCTTTTGTGAGTTACTGTGAGTTTCTGCAATTAGAAAGTAGAAATAAGTTTGGAGCAATTGTGTTGTGCAGATCTACATATAGCATCTCTGGACTTCAGCTTTTACCCAAAACGTATGGTGTGCAGAGGAGCTACCTTACAAGAATGTTGTATAGGGCAGTGCTCCCCTCAGTGAATGCCATCTCTTCCTTCCTGTGAGAAATTGTGTTTGGCAGAACTGCATGCCTAGTCCCTGCGCTTTCTGTGTGCTTAGTAACAGCATGGGTGAAAGATGCCTGAACAGCTGTGGGGCATGTAGTAATGCTGGATAACTGTGTAGAACTCAGAGACAAAATTAATCTACTGATTCGTGATGCATCCAGTGGAAATACTGTGATCTAATGAGCGGCTTACGGTTTTCCTTGGAGAGCCTGTTGATGTAATTGAATAGTGCTTACACTTGAATAGTTGATAGCGTGTAAGTAGAAAAGGCAAAGAGTGTTGAGGGAAAGTGAGACAGAAACTTGCACGTTCCCTGAGGTGTAAAAGAAAAGGAATTTGGAGAGTCAGATGAGGAACATTTCAAAACCTATCTTCATTTTCTTCAACACTGGTTACAGGAAGGGAGTTTCCATCCATCCTAAGGGCTTTGGGTAAGCATGGGCTATTTTTTAAGGATTAAGAGGATTTAGGTGCTTGGAATTTGTTTTGTTATGCGCTATTTTGATTAAATGAAAACATTTGGACTTGATTAAATTAGTTTATCTGGAGCTATTCAAGGTTGTTTGAGTATCTTGAAAACAAATTAGATGATGTAATTACATGGACAAACTGTATATCCGTGGTTTCCTAGCTTCTTTGTTGATGATTTCATGCCCTATCCTTGTGTTTCCAACCCATAGCCATGGAAGCTTTTTCGGGATTCATGTTGCAAATGTTTTCTCCTTTTTCTATACATTCAGTTGTTCAGAGACTCCCTGTGGGGGGGCATCTTGACACACCTTCTCTGTTGGCTCATTTTGAACTGTGTTATCCACCAAGGAGGGGAATGCCTTTGGGTGCCAGGGAAATCAAAGCTTGTTGTTGCCAATTAGTCACCCAAGGATGAGAAGAATATTTAAAATGTTTCTAATTCGTTTAACCTGTCTCTACATTTCTAAAGGATGGATGTTCATTTATCATTGTTTGTTCAATCATACGTTGGCTGATCCTTAAGAGACAGTTGAGTGACTTGGCTTACAGCAGAGCTGAGTGAAGAATTTGTTGCCTTTCTTAGGTCCATTAATACTTCCTTTGTTTTGTTTGTAAGATATCCACATGTGAACTGAAATTTCTTGTCATCTTGTGCAGACCTACCTCCATATTTTTATCAGGCTCTGACCAGCTAGAGGATTTCATACCATAATGGATATTTTTATTTCCTTTTTTTTTTCTTCTTCTTCTTCTCAGGGGAAATGGCAACAGCCCAGTGAGAATCAGGCTCCAGTGCGTCCTTTGAATGCCGGTTGTGAACATACATGAAAACCCAGCAGTTTCTAATGGTCTTTCCCAGGACATGGATCTGGGTTTTGTCAGGAGTGTCCCCTATGTCTCTGGCAGAGTTCAGCCGTTCTGTTTAAGTTCTTTAACCTCAGTGACAAAACAAAACAAAGCAAAAAAACTTTCATCAGAAATTGAGCTGTTCCAACATACCCTGGCTTTACATCCTGTTCCTATCTTAAGTGGTCCTTTCCCCAGGGCTCTTTGGTTTTATTAACCTGAGATTCCCAGAGCCTTTTTGAGGAAAAGTAGCATTTCCTTCCTCAGCCTTTTTGGAGGCTTAGTCCCCTTCAGCTCACTTTTCTCAAACAGTCTGTGTGTAATTCCAGCTCTGGTGAAGTTGTGTGCCTGTGATTTCCAGCACCAGTGTCATAATCAAATGTAGCCCTTTTTCCTGGCCGTAAACTGCCCGAGGAAACATTGCAATTAATGTGTGTGTATGTGCTTATTATGCCTACTTAAAATTATCAGATATTTTGTTTCAGCGCATTTCATTCTTCATTTTTGGGTTTTTGTTTTGTTTTTTTTTAAATTCTCATAATATTTGCCATTGGAGGTTGTCAAGCTTTAGTTTAGACTGGTGACCACATCTTATTTTTTCTTACTAGGCTGAGTATAACTTGCAATTGTATATTTCAGAATTTTTAATTTTTTATTACAGAATTTTATATTCTCATAATAGTTCTAATGTATCCTCATTCAAGATCATTCTTCATACGTTAGGCCAGACCTTCAAGAGTTGTAAATCAATCTGTACATAAATGAGATGACTGAGTGATTTGCACCACACGATAATGTGGGCAGCTCAGAATTTTTATTTTCTGGTGTGTAAATACTGAGAAATTAAACATTCTCCATGATTTACCTCATATTAGACCCTTCCGTGGCATTTGCCCTTATTTGCACAAGTTATTTGTGTGAAAGTCCACAGCTAACAATTCTGAAAAGGGACATGAATGAACTTTTTTCTGTTGGTATCTTCCTTCTTAGTTTTTTTAGCCAAACTTTGTTTGCTTGAAAGCAAAGCTTGTCCTGTGCCTGTTCCTTGTCCAGCGGGCTCCTGCAGGAGAGGAAAGCCTGAAGCGTACCCACACGGCATGGGCTTCCAGATGCCGACTGCTTTGTAGGAACAGGAGCTTGGAAGAAATTAATTTATTTTGGTGGATATATATTTATCTTGTTTAAAATCCTTATTTTGCATGTTACGTTGTTACCTGGAGGCTCGAGGAGGTGGGAAGAAAACGTATGGGACAGGCTTCTTGCACTGGAGGAATTCCTCAGAGTGACGATTTCTCTTTACCCTTGCTGCTTCGCAGTACTTCTTTCAAACACCAGATTGCTGTCCCCTTGACGCTACTTTACACTATTCCATCTTTTGCAGGAAAACCACCTTAGCTTTTAACCTTGCTCAGGCAGAACTTTACAAGTACCTAGAATTCTTTGCTTGTTGTCACCACTGCAGTAAACCGCTCACTGGCGGCTGCTAAGGGAGGTGATGGTACCAGAGAGATAGCTGTCATGCTTTAACTACTGTGGGGGGACAAAAATTCGTGTAGATGTGGTGCTGAGGGACATGGGTTAGTGGGTTGGGTGGTGTTGGGTTGACAGTTGGACTTGATGATCCTTGAGGTCTTTCCCAACCTTAATGATTCTGTGATTCTGTGATTCTATTCTATGAAATAACAGCTATTCTATCAGGATGTCTTGTCCCAACTGCATCGATACCCAAAAAGGTGAGGCCTGCGCTAGCATGGACCATCTTCCAAAGTCAAGTAGGCCTTTTAGCACAGCGCTACAGCTTGAAGTCCTTTCAGTCAGTTTATATTAAATGAAAAAATGAGATAAGATGAGGAAAAATATTAAATATACATTTGCAGAACAGCGTGGAAAAACAATTCTGGCTGTTTACATTTGTGCATGGACCTATCTGGCGATCAGGCATCGCCGTTCCAGCCCCTGTCAATTCAATGCGAGGGTGCCGCGCGACGAGCCGGGCTGATTGCGCCATTTCTGGAGCGCTCTTCTTGGGCCAAGTGAATGACGCAGCTGGGTTGGAACTCCTTGGGCTGCTGAATGTCCTACTTTGTCTTTTTGTGGCGCACAGCACACAAGTTCTTTCTCCAATGCTGACGTTTTATGGTATTAATAATAGCAATAGGCTGGGGTTGTCCAGAGAGTTACACCACATGGAATAATAAGCACAAGGCTCCTAATTACCTTGAATTATCTACAGTTTCTCATTTTTGTTGTAATTCAATATAGACCAAGCAATGCTAATCCAGAAAAATGCCATAATTACTCTAAAGTCTAGAATTTTAAAAATTTATTTTTACAGTCAGATTCTTATCTTTAAGCTGACAAATGGATACTGTATGCAATTTCTCCAAAAATCTTTGCTTTTGAAAATATTACTTTAGTTTGTCTTGAACAAAAACTTACGGTATTTTTCCTGTTGTTTTTACATCATTTAATTCTTGAAAATGTTGACAGCTCAGCTAGATTCCAGTTGATTATAAGGTCTCACATCATATTTTTAGAAAGTGCTGAACCATGTCTATTACTGTTTATATCTCTGAGTTAAGAAATATTTTTCATTCAATGTTGACACTTTCCAACTTTCATCTGATAATTTATATTGCTTTGAATCTACAAGTACTAGCTGGCACCAAAGTAATTACCCTTGTCTTTATATTGGAGTTAAAATATTTTAATACTTTGGAATTTGTCTCTGAAATAATTTGAGTATGATCTCTCAATATTTTTATGATCTTCATGGGTGGGTATACAAATTAGCTTATTTTATCTGAGAGATAAATGTTAAGCAACAATCCAGATACTCAGTAAGACACGGTTTTCCAGAGAACAGCCAAGGCTTACAGTGAAAATGGAAAATTTATCCCCAGTACTACTTCCCAGTGAGTTTTTCCTTTCAGTTTTTTCTTTCAGGGGAGTGTAGGTGGTCCCAGATTTTCAGAAATGGGAGGCTGACTAGGTGAGAATACCTGTACCAAAGCCATGGATGAGAGGTGCAGCCAGGCACCATATTAATTTAGTGTCTTGCTTAATATCATAATGAAATAAAACAGCTGGGATTTCTAAGGGAATAACATGCTTGCTGTGTTTGCCATGGAGAGAAGGTACAAACCAGGCAGAGGTCACAAGGAGAGGAAGGGAAGTGGTTCTACCACAAGGCAATTAAAAGTGCATGTCAGATGGATAGTCATCATTCAAATGTCGGAAGAACAAAGGGCCCCAGCCCTAATCCTTTCCTCCTCAACTTGTGTCTGATACGTAATCAGATAATACTAAAGGTAAAGTCATTAACAAAATTTTTCCCTCTGTTTTCATTTCAGTTATTTGCCACCTGCCATGCATGAATGGAGGCCAGTGCAGTTCTAGAGATAAATGCCAGTGCCCTCCTAATTACACTGGTAAACTTTGTCAGATCCCTGTGCAGACTGCCAATACTCCAAAGCTGTACCATCATCCGCAACAGGTGAACAAGGCTGCAGGGTCACAAATTATCCACTCCACTCATACTTTACCACTGACGATGTCTGGGCAGCAAGGTGCAAAAGGTAACTTTTTTCTTGATAGATGTATTTTCCTTTGGAGTCGATTTTATTAGCTAATTTGGGGTATCCAACCAGTAATGATAGTGATCTGTCTACATAGTTCAAATCTTGACACCACAACTTGAATCGTGAGCTCACCAGAATGACTGGAAAGAATGTTGCTCAATGACTGAAATAATAAGAAATAACTGTGCTCTTGAAAAGAGTTTAAAGTAAATTTTGCAGTGAAGATAAGCCATGGTAGGATTCAGTTAAGCAGAACTTTCTTTCCAGGTCATGTAATAATATCGCAGAAAAAAAAATGGTAAGGGTTTCCCACTGCTGGTGCTGTGAAGAGGGCAGAGGATCAGAAAAAAAAAAAAAATCTGTGATGTTAATAAAATTTTGCCCAGTCAAAGGAAGTTCAGTCAGCTTCAGGTTTCTGTTTCCCCTAATACTGTTTTGTGAGGTGACAGGTTCTGATGACCTTGAAGAGAGGTGTTGAATTTGGTTCCTGTGTGTCCTGTGACTCTAGGTAGCATTTTATCTGGGTGAGATCCTCTCCATATGGAAAACCCCCTGCAGTTCAGTTTCAAAATGTATGAATTAGTGTGAATTTTATTTGTTTGAATTGCCAGGTTGGTTTTTGGGCCAAACTATTTATATGTTTGTGATAAATATAATCTAATGTAGTAATTCTGTTTTCAGACAGGGACATAGCTGTGAAGGAAGGTGTTGATAGTATTGTTCTGGAAACACAATATTTTATGAATGCTTTTGAGTATCTGCTCTGTCTTTTCAATGGATTTGTTCTCTAGGGACTGCTACACATTGGGAAAGTTTCCATTGCATGTTGGAGTATTAGTCACTAAAGCTTCACAGAACTTTTATGACTTAAAAAAATAAAAATGGAGAGGTGGGGGAGACGTGAGAGAATAAGAGAATATAGAGATGATTGTTAGCTGCTCAGAAATTATTTATTTCTGTGTCTATTTAATTATTTTCGTCAATATCGTGGACCATAAAAATTTTTTTTAAACACAGCTGTTTTTCAGATTGAACATAGAATTAATTTCTGATTGCTAAAGAGTCTGACGTCTTGAATATTTTTTTCCTGACCTTCAAGTCCTCATCAGAAGCATCAGCAGTCAAGGTGCCTTTTCTTCTCTTTCCATGCCCAAATGAGGATGTTGGATTGTGGAGAGAGGAGTGTTTCATTTCTTTCAAGGAAAGAGTAGAACAATTCACCCTGAAATGGCTGGCAGATACAAAAATTAATCAGCACATCTAGGCAGTGATCCAAGACCTGGACAGGATTGTGGTGTTAACACTGCATGGGAGGAACCAGCCGAAATTTGTTGTTTTCAGCATCTGAACATCTCTAGGTGAATTGGTAGATTAAAGCAGAGCAATTCAGTGATTTCTTTTGAGGGCTGATATATTCTTTAGATTTATCAGCTGGAGAAACTATTTGAAGGGATCCCTCTTCATACAAAATGCAGCCATATTTTGCTGACTTTCTACTACCTTATTCCTGACATTTCTGTCTGCAATGTATTGAAGATTTTCATAAATGAAACAATGCAGGGCAGAGTAAAAATAAGTTTTGTTTTTTTTAAAATAATTCCTAAGTGACACCAGTTAATACTGAGGATGTGCCTAGAGAAATGAAAATAAGGGGGGAAAAAAAAGTAATTTGTACAAAATAATGTAAGTTTAAAGCAGCTAAAATAAATGAAATATGCTTCCTGGGAAGTAGATCTGTGAGGCTGAGGTTTGTAAATAAGAACTGAAGATGCCTAATCAAGTTCCAGTGAACAGCCTCTGGCCTCCTGGAAGCAAGGAGGCAGTTCAGAAGACTCAGCAATCCCCTATGCATTATAGAGAAAGTATGTCAAATGATATTTGTTGGTTCTTGATGTCTGGAAGGGGTGTTACATCTCATGGGCTGTCTGGCCTCGAGCAGGCTGTGCAGTACTTGCTGGTGAGAGAGACCCAGCCAGACACAGTAAATGATAACTTCCTTACGCAGCTCGCAAACGATAGAAGTTTTTACCCACCTCTCCTCCCAGTCCTTCCCGTAATGATTTGAGTTACATGTTTAAAGGGCATTTTGGTTTTCAATCAAAAGAGACTTGAGGCTGATAAACAGTTCTGTGAACATTACATTGACTGGAGGGTCTCAATCTATATACCCAGACTTAAAACTACAACTGTGTTTAAAAACGGAAGTATCTGAAAAACATTTCCTCCCTCTTTATCTGCCAAATCCTGAACTCGAAGTTCGGTTGAAGGGAGTGGTGGTTTTAGATGGTTGAGATGCTGGCAACGGTTGCAGGGGCAAACTCAGGACTTGGCAGGTATATAAAGGTGAAGGGATGAAATACGAAGCCTTTTCTGTGTTCCAGAGAAAGATGATGGATCTGAAAAAGAAAATAAAGCTTACTACATATCCAAAAATAATCCAGTAGGTTTGAATTCTGGAACTTTGAATGGGATTCTTATTACCCAGTATGACCACAAATATTTATGTCACACCAGCCAATTTGGACATCCATGTTTATGTAGCAGTCTTTACAATCCTATAATGTCGTTCTTTCCTGTGTGAAGAGTTTTCATTTTCTTGCCTTGTTAATGAGACTCTGTGCATTCTTTCAGCCTTGCCTCTAACCCCCAAATTTGGGCTTCATTTATATTTCAGTCATTTAAGGCACTCTGTAAAAATGCTAATGTACAAAAAAAAAGTCTTAGAGGTGCCTAAGAAATCTTTTTTGACATACTTTCTTACCAATTTTTCTTATGTGTTTTTCTTTCAATTATTTTAGCGAAGTTCCCACCTAACATAGTGAATATCCACGTGAAACATCCCCCTGAAGCCTCAGTTCAGATCCACCAAGTTTCAAGAATTGACAGCACATCAACAGGACAAAAAGCAAAAGTACCTCAGCCAGGACATCCACAGGTTTCTTACCAAGGTCTTCCGTACCAGAAGACCCAGAAAGGACATACTGCTTACACAAATCAGCAACCCATTCCTCATATGTTTCCTGTTTCAGTTAAAACTCAGCTTGGGCGCTGCTTCCAGGAGACTATTGGGACACAGGTAAGAAGTGTTTGCTAAGGCTTTTGAGACAGCTAGCTTTAACATTATAAAAGAATGAAAAAAATATTTCTGCCATTTGCTAAGAAAGGACATACTTGACATTCTTTTCCAAAAAAAAAAAATTTTGGAAATGTAAAATTTTTACAAAATAACACTTGTCTGAACCTCCTTCTCCTTCAAGCTCGTGCCTTTATTTTCTGTGCTCTTGGATCCCTGACATCCTGATTTCAGTTATTCAAGCTGTAACTTCTCCATTTATAAGTTATTTCTCCAAATGAAAAACCATGACTGTAATTCCTGGTTCCCTCTCTCCTAATTTTAATAACTTAGGTTACACCATCTTCCACAGCTTGTCTTTTGCTTTAGTGAGGTTTTTTTCACATGTGTCTCAACAGCCAGTGTTTTTCACGGAGTTGCAGCTTTCATCAAAATTCCTCTTCCACTTTGCTTTTTACACTATTGAAAGTTAATGTTTTGAATCTGTTGAAATGTGACCATTGAATAGGGTAGAAAAATCAGAAAGCCAATTGAGTGTTTGCTAGAGTATTAAAACCTTAGTTCAGTTTAAAATAATATGATCACATCAGGTTTTTACATATGACTGTTCAAAATTGCTCTTTCAGCTCTTGAAGGCACTTTAGTAAGCAACACAGCATTATCATTTTTGCATATTTGCATTGTTAGGTGTTGGCAGTAAAATTCTGCAAAGATTTCGTCTGCAGAGAGCATGAAAGGGACAGCAAAATGTCCTTTACCAGTGTTTCTTCTAGCTACAGTGAGCGCTGTGATGCTTAGCGTTAGAACTGACAGCAAGGAAATTTTCTCAACATATCACAGCTCCCAGCCAGCCCAAAAAGAAAATCAGAAGGAATAGACCTCACAGAGGAGCAAGGAGCTTTGGAGAAGATCAGTGATGGGGGACAGATAGGAGCAGAAGCAGGATGGAATGAGAAGCAGAGTGAGAGTAAGGCAGATGGCAGATCCCAAAGTAGTGATTTCAGTTACCTTCTGGAACCTCAAACTTAATCAGTTTTTTAGTCTCAGTCGTTCTCTACCAGCTCCAAAGAACGGACTTTTTCCTGTAAAGTATTTTTGTCTTCTCCATTCAGTGACTGGCTTGTGCAGAGTGTCACAGCATTCCTGCTTGTGTCATAATTCTAGTTTCAAGACTCATTGCTATGGAATGAAAAATCCCCAAACCTGCTGAAGCTAGGCCATCACATGAGGGTGTTTTAAAATAATACTGAAAAATGCTTTGGAAGAAGTCAATTTAAAACTCTTCATGCCCTAAAAATGTTTTTAGAAGACTAGAGTTAAGTTTGCCTGTGGAACATGGAAGGCTGGTATTCATTAATTGTTGGATGCTTGATGTGGGATCACAGTGTTACACTGATGAGCTCTTCAGGCCGGTCTGGTTCGGGAATAGTGAAACCTTGAATTTGATCTTTGGCAAGTGTTGAAGCACATCTTACCTGTTATGCTGGATAAATTTCCTATCTCTTCTTTCTGCCGGATGCATGAGTAAGGTATTTCCGATGAGATATCCAGAACTTGCGGTGTGCTGTGCACACCCCTCATGTTACAGTGGCTTTAAAACTAAAGCTTACTCGTCACTCACCAGAGGACAGTAATGTGTCCCTTTTAAAGGGGGAGAAAAGGGGAAATATGCTTGCATTGCCCTCCTGCATGACTTGGAATAGTATTAAATACTCAATCTCCAATTTTTATAATGTTTTTTCTCAGTATTCCCCTGTGTGCTCTCAAAGGGTAGTGCCTCCTAGTTTAGAATAATGCATATTCTCATTTTTTACAAATTTCATTGATCCTTTCAGTGTCAGTCTTGGAAAAGAGCATAGTAAGGATTTCACAGGCCTTTTGTTATTTAATTTAATGGTTCAATTTAGAATTGGAGTTGTAGGGTGGCATTTTGTAGAAAATTCATCTAAGACTTTGCCATAAATATAGATTTAAGTGACTCATTCACCTTCAAACTTGGACCTGAAATGTTAATAACTTCTTCCTGCAGTCAGGCAATGCATATTATTTATTTGTATGTTAAATATACCTTGAACTGAGAAAGACACTTTTTAAAAAATTCTTAAATACATCTATTCTAAAAGAACTTGGGTTTTTCTGTTTCTTTCATATTTGCTTTGCCAGATATGAGGATTCTCTTTAATTTGTTCAGACAAGTTGCTAAACTGAGCTTTCCCTATTAGCAGCAGTGTGTTACAAATCCTTTCTGGAGTTTATGCTGGATAATTTTGGTATCCTTACTTTTTTCAACAATCATCAGTGTTTATACATCTTTTTGCAGGGTGGGTTGTGTATTTGACTTCAGAAATGTTTTATTAAATATCCTGGGGTCAGAGGTGACTTTACAGAGCAGACTGATGGAAGGATATTGTGTGTGGCCATTGTAGGCAAATCAACCAAGTTAATAAAGACTTTGCCGAACTTACTTTTGGTCCAACCTAAAAGCACAGGATTAAAACAGTACCAAAATCTCTGCAGCGGTTTTGTGCGTATGTAACCTCTTCCATTCTATGTTTCTCTCCATCTTCTTCCTTGAATTTCAGCTGGTCTTTCCATTTCAAGTCCTCTGATTTTAATGCTTTGATTTATTTTTTTTTCACAACCTTCTATGGAATATTTTTCATCTCCCAACACATTCTTCCTCACCCCACCTTAGTTAAATTCCTTTCATGTGTCTCATTACAAAACAGTAGTCCTGCAGGCACAGTAGGATCATTGCTCTACTCAAATCCCACGGTAGCCAGGGCGTATTTTCTGCAGTGGATTTCCAACTGTTCAGCTCAGTGGCTGGAGCCACCCTGAAGTTTGGAAGGCGTTAAGGTACAGATAGTTGAAGAATCTGGTCATATTCTCAGGCTTCCAGTCACTCCTAATTAACAACACAGGAATTCTGTTAGATCTCCTGTTCGCTCAGTTGTCTGTGCTATCATAAGTGACTATCACCAAAGGCAGTAAAAGATGTGTGAAGAGATGTCAGTATACAAGCCTAGAAGGACAGGAGGAGAGAAGGAGGGGCTCGAGGTGTGAAATTACCTATTTTAATTAGAAAGATAAATAAAGATGTATGTTTTCATAAGTACTTATAAACATGTATGTATGTGTTGCTTAATTGTAGCTGTTTCCTGAAGTGTCCTCAGCACTGGGAAATAAAGAGGAGCTATGAAAGTGGTATTAATATGTCAATTTATAAAAAGTAATATAGGAAGCAAATAGTATTCTGGATGGTTCTCTTTTCCACTCCAGTCAGTTCACTTTTCCTGGCTGCCTCTCTCTTCTCTGAGTCAAACACTTAGCAATTATATCCCCTCTGGGAGATGTTAACGATGATTGCTCCAAGATAGCTTACCATGTTACATGATAGCTTACTATGATACGTTGCATACAAAAGTTCTGGTTCATCAAATGCTTTCCTAGCACCAAAAAAATTTTTGCAGAGTGTATCATTAAACTGGCAGTTAAGCTGCAGGCCAGAACTTAGTGTTGTCATAAAAGTAAAAGAAACAAACCTTTACCTAAACTTGCACCTTATTATATAGGAAATGATGTTGAGAAAATAGAGACTTAAAGTTGGGAAACAGATAGAACGGACAAAAATCTCACTTAAGATTGAGAACAGTAGGTTTGTGGAGAGCACTGTGTGTTACGGTGCCTTCAAAAGCTGGAGACTGGACGTTGTCTCCTGCAAGGAAATCCAAGGAGTCAGTCATCTTAGACCACTGATTTTCTAAGTCCTCTTTAAAAATCAAGGAAATAAGGAAGATTGCCAACTGTATCTTGGGCTGCATCAAGAGAAGCGTGGCCAGCAGGTTGAGGGAGGTGATTCTCCCCCTCTGCTCTGCTCTTGTGAGACCCCACCTGGAGTACTGTGTTCAGCTGTGGGGCCCCCAACATAAAAAAGACATGGACCTGTTGGAGAGAGTCCAGAGGAGAGCCACGAAGATGGTCAGAGGCTGGAACACCTCTCATATGAGGACAGGCTGAGAGAGTTGATGTTGTTAAGCCTGGAGAAGAGAAGGCTCCAGAGAGACCTTATTAGAGCAGCTTCCAGTGCTGAAAGGGGGCTACAGGAGAGATCGGGGGAGATTCCTAATCACGAAGTGTAATGATAAGATGAGGGGTAATGGTTTTAAACTGAAAAAGGGTATATCTAGATTAGGAAGATTAGGTAGATTTAGATATTAGGAAGAAATTTTTCACTGTGAGGGTGGTGAGGCAGTGGCCCAGGTTGCAGTTGTCCAAATTTCTCTAAAGCAGGCTCTTTCTGACCAGATTCCCAAGTAATGCTCTTCTCTTCAGCAGATATTTTTGAATATCAGTTTTTCTGAGGGAGACTTCTGGTGATTTCAGCATCTCTAATATAAAAGCAAAATTTAAAAAGACTTGTTATTCTCAAGAGAGACAGACATTGAAGTTGCTTACCTGTCTGAAGGCAACATGTGCCAAAGTGTCCAGAAGAGCAACTGGCCAAGAAGGCAGGTCTGCCCGTGCTTGTGTATTCCTCCCCACTGTCCCCAGTTGTGCTGGTGTGACTGCTGAGGGGAGCTGGGCAGCTCTCTGAAGTGGTCACTGAGAGAATTTCATAAATATCATCTTCAGATTCCCCCTTTTTGTTCCAGGTGTTTTACATTCGGGTCAGTTCCAGGTTGCAGTGTTGGAGGGATATCTTCTGCTCCTCTCTTGTCGGTTGTTTGCTGAATGATGCTTTGTGCTTCCCTTGCAAAGCACTCTGAAAGGTGTTGCCGTGCTTGTCACAGCTCTGCTGAGAAGGATGCCTGAATTACAGTTCTTCTTGTACTGTGAAGTGAAATTTGGTGTATTATAGTACTACTTTGGAAAATTCATATTAAAAAAACCCAAAATATACCACCTATAGCAGACAATAGAAGCATATTCTGATTTTTATTTAAATAAATTAAATAGCATTAATGGTGAATGCTAGTAAAGACTTTATTTAAAATTATAAAGGCTGTCCATTTTTCAGGGTGATCAAAACCCTCACATAGGTATTCAAATGAGTTTCAAATGCTGCTTAGTTCTGATAAATAACAAGTATGTCTGATAAACGGAGGTTAGCTGATCAGCATCTTTAGTGGGATAAATTGCTGTGGAAATAGTTTCTTTAATACTGTGTTCCAGTAATATCTTTTACAGGAACATTTGTTTTGGTTTGAGCAACACCCTTTCTCTCAGGCTTGGTAGAGTACAAAATAAACCAAGTGATAGGTGGCAGCTGGAAAAGGTCGGAAATTGTCAACATCATATCATGATAAAGATGGACTGCAGATCATTAAGCATTTACTTCGCTGCGTTCGCACAAGGGCATACACTGATCATGTACTGTGCTTTGAGAATATATGTGAAGTTTTTTGGAACTGGGCTTAGATCACTGAGTTTTTAACGACGAAAACATTAAAGGCATCAAAGTTTTTGAGTTAGAAATCAGAGCAGCAAAATGTGTTGATAGGTCTTAATGCATAACCTAATGTTTCGATACTACTGTGTGCAATAGGATCGTAGTGGATGTAGTCTGGAGGAGGTGACAGTAGTAATATGCTGGTTGGGGTTATTCATTCAACTGTATAAATATCTCTGTTGAACTTCAGATTTAACTAAACATTTCCTGTGGAGGTAAACTTCAGGTATTTTCGTTTTTTGACAGCTGTATGAAATGAACTTCCCTATTTGTATTCTCTAGGCAGGAGAAAATGACACGAGTAAAATTCTGTGCTGCATACTGATACTTTTTCTCTTAGAGCGCTTTTGAAAACTTTTTGCTTTAGGATAGTCTTAAAAATACCATCTCATAAAATAAAATAACTGTCTGGAATTCCTTGAAGCTCATGGTTTGGCTTCTGAAGTTTTTAAACAAATAGACTGTCAGAAATCAGTGTGGATTCATTTCTAGGATTAATGCTTCATTCGCAATAGATTCTTCACAAGATCAATACCCTGAAATATCAGAAGATTAAAGATGTATCAGATACCAAAACCACCAAACATTGTTTTAATTACTCAAATAGAAGAAAGCTGGATAATTTTTACTTGCCTATGAAGAATGTTCTGCTTAAGCCAAAACAAATTCTTTACCAGTTCTTTTAGAAAGTCTGGAAGTATTTAAGTTTCTCTCCTCTGCTTATGAGACAATGCCTGTTAGTGAGCCAGTGCTGCAGTCTGTAATGCTCTTCATCAGCAACAACCTGTCCTTCAGCTGGTCAGTAAGCTAATTAAGTATGTTTGTTAATTGTTTCAGTAATACAGTTTATTGGGTTTGAGGTTTCTTACTGTTTGTCACGCCTATAGGAAAAAAAGGAAGCAACAATCCAAGGTCTGTGCCTGTTGAATAGTTTACAGAAAGTTGAACAGTGTATCCATTCACTTCTGCTATTGTGGTATGTGAAATGCAGTCGTTTGAGCTGAATCCCAGAGTCATTAGCTATTAACTCAGGCAAAGCACCTATCGATTTCAATCCTAGTTAATCATGTGACACTCCTTTATTTATGCCTGTATTGTGGTTTTAACTAACAGCTCGTGACAGGGATTTGCAGAGGGGTCACGCAGGAGTGGGAGTCCCAGGAAATGTTGTGGTCCTTTGGCCAGGATCCGCTGTGCTTGCCCTGAGACTAATTGCCAGACTGGGCTCTGTTCTGCGCTTTAGAGGGAGCTGAATGAATTCCTTCTACTGCCTCAGCAGAGGGATTTCGAGGATATAATCCTTCCTTTTCCCTGGCATTGGAAAACACATGAAACCCTGGTGGCAGTGCACAACTCAAGTACTGTTAGCGCTCCAGGACTGTGGAAATGGAGCAGAGGCTGGAGTCGGGACAGAGGAACAAAGAGGTGATGTGGCTTGGGGTGGCCTTTGTGCACCAGCACAGGGTCAGCCAGAATTTCAGTCTATCAGTGGGAATATTCAGTACTTCCTTCAGTTATATAAAATATTGGCATATAAGCCCAGGCACGCATGGGGGAAAATATGTGAATTCAAAACAATACTTGCAGTGTCTGTGAGTGCTTTACCCAGGAAGAACTTTGTTTTATAGCAGTACCATGTGTGCCTCGTACTGCTGCTAATGCTGAGCCTCTTTCAGCACATTTGAGCTCTTTTATGCCAATCCTTCATGACTTCTTTGCCTTCTGAACCAGTAAGAATTATCTCCAAATCACAAGCTTGTGACAGAGGTATCATTCATGAAAATCTGTTCTTTTTTCCAGAAGCCCTCAGGGTTACAGGCCAGATTGGTTTAAAATGTGTGTGGATGATGGATAGAAAAATGTAAACCTAAGCTTAGGGAATGGCATCACCTTCATTCACAGTGCAAGCTGTGTGCTCGTGTTTAGCTTCCCTGCTTATTTTGGGCTCATACTTACGTGTTTGAGTTGTGTTGAATGGTGAGACAAACTAAAAATAGTTATGGATTCCCCCAAGTGACTTTTCCAGTCATTTGTGACTCAGAAACTGGCACAGGCTGTCTGAAGAACCAATGAGTTCTGCTCAGTGCTAGGATTTTGAAGTCAATAGGAATTTTTTGAGAAGTTTTTGAGACCCGTAGAAACTGAGCTTCAGTTCATTGATGCTCAGAGTTTGTCAAAGGGAGGAGCTTCTTAAACTGTAGATGGCCAGGAAACAGTTTGTGTAGTGCCATGAGTGTTGAAAGTATCTGAAGCACTGTTAGATGTACCAGAAAAATTCGGTTTATTAGCCGTAGAAGAACTCTCTGTTTCTGCTTGGCTTAGGACTTTGCAGAGCAGTCATTTTTTCTGTTGCATAGCTCCAAAATTACACAGATCTTACACCACTAGGAGCCCCATGTGGCAGTTGCTTTTCCTCGCTGGCCAGTTTCTACAATGATCTGGACATTAACCAAATTATCATTGATTCTTCAAGCTTTAATTCACCATAGAGGCAGTGGGAGCAGCAGCTTTAGTCATTGCCAGTTTTTACTGACAGGCCTACAAACCACAGTTGCCAGATGACTCAGACTTTGGCATTCTTATTTTTGCTCATGGTTTTTATATGGAAATTTGAAAAAGTTAAGACCACAGAGATCATGATTTTCAGTAGTGTGCAAATGCTGTAGCACCACACCTAAACTAAAAGTGGGCTTTAGTCCATCTTCTTCCTCCTCTTTTTTTTTTCTTTTTTTTTTATATATGCTTTTAATTTATTACTGTTAAGTGACACCTATTCTGGGGGAAAAAGAAAAAAAAAAAAGAAGAAAGGACCAGTTCATGATGGCATGTTGGCTCTCACATTAGCGGGGTCTTGCCTTGACGCACACAAGCTGCTGGGATGTGTCCTTGAGGCTTGTGACCTTGCGGAGGAGCACTGGGTGTTAGATAATGTGCCTCGCTGCCCGAATGCTCCATTTCTGAGATCATAAGGGGAGGTGCAGCACCAGCCTTGAGTCCTCCCGCTTCTTTTGGGAGAGAGGAGAGTTGTAAAACCGAGGCACAAGCTGGGGAGAAGAGTCAAGTGCAAACTGGTTTAGCTGACTCTCAATAGTAGCCGCAGTATCCGACTTCAGTAAGGAGCTTTTCTGTCTTTGAAGAAGCAGTCTGAGCTCTAGGGAAGGATTTGAGCAGCTGGCACAAAGTAAAACTGAGTAGCTGTGATTATGGAGGAAAATGGTCCTTCCTAGAGCATGCTCACCTGGGATGTGGGTTGGGAAACCAGCCTTGTGTAAAGACATAACGTGAATTCTCTAAGGTTTTAGGGCAGCCACTTGGAGGAGACGTTAGAATACTTTCTGGCTGAGAGATTTTTGAGCTTCTGGGAAGTTCTGTATATTATTTAGCTAGAGGCAGTTGAAAGAACTAGTTCCAGTTTTGAAAACAGCCGAGCTGCTGCTGCAGAGAGTTGTGCAGAATTCCCTGTTTGTGTGTCTGGATGGCCTTTGGGATGTGCCAGGCTGAGAGCCGCTTCTGGAAGCAGAACTCGGCGGGTTCTGGCTGACTGGTCAGGAATGGTCAGTCTCATACTAACCCTGCCAGTGCCCAAGCCAGGGGAGTGCCAGGCAGCCTGAAGACAGCCTGCTGGGCCTGCACCTTAAGGTGGGACTGACTTCGATTCTTGACTGTTTTAACACAGCCAAATACCATCCAGGCCAGGACCGTTTCTCACCCCTTGGAACATGGGAAAATTTGTCACAAGACCATCTGCAGATGGTTGTGTGAAAATAGACTCCTGAAGTTGCACAATAGCTGAACAGTCTCTTTTAACCTGTTTGACCACTCTGTTCTTCATGCTGTTCATCTGTCATCCTAAAATTTTGAGGCTCAAAGCACAAGTGGTGCTACCCCACATAGGGGTGATGTGTAGAGGTGCACCGTAGCTTAGCTAACTTGCCGTGGTGCTAAAAACTCCATTTTACTGGAGAGACTGGCCGTCACTGGGACAGAGGATGCTCCCAGCTCCTCACACGTCCCTTGATGTACCTCTAAGCTTCACATGCAGCAAGTGCTGAGTTGCTGCAGGTTGCACATTACAATTTGATGCTTAAACAGCGATCTAGTGCTGCTTTTAATTTGTTGCTGAGATATTTCAGGAGGTTCCTGAGAAAGGGGCAGAGAAGACGGCTGGGATGATGCCTTGCCAGCCCTCCCCATAGCCCGCTCTCCTGTTAGCAGGCACACCGTGAAGCTACACAGAGTAACTCTGTGCTTCGGAAACATCATCGACTCATGGGTGTCAGTACGATTAAGAGCACACTGGAGAAATTTTGGGAAGGCTGGAGGAAGCCATTAGTGCCTGTGCATTCAGCATGCATCCCCACTGCAGACCGACCGGGTTATCGGACAAAGGGAAAGCAACCGCAAGGCCACAGCCCGTGCCGTAGGGTGAGCCAGCGTATCTTGAGCTGCAAGCTAAGCAGCAGTGAGCGTTTGGGTGAGAGGTTTGTACGCTGTCAGGAAGGAAAGTTAGATTAGGGGAGGTCTATTCACTGCATACTGAGGATTCACACTTCAGCACGTTTGAATTGTTTGCTGCACTGCCTATTTATATCAGCCTTTGCTGTAAAAGTGTTGCTAAGTGCAGCTGTTGTGCACTACCATTGTATACCTAATTGATGGGATTCGATATATTTTTAATGTCTGCATCTCAGAAATACATTTAAGCTTTCTTTACCATGCAAAACGGAAGAAAATTGCCAAAGTCGAGAACGTAACTAGTACCTTGTAAGCTTCTGACAGTTACTATTATTATTAATAAAAAGTGTATTGTTGATCAGGGGGAAAAAGGGAATATTGACCTTAGAAATTATTGCAAGATTAATTTAAATATTTGCATGGGAAAGAGACAATTATTTGGAATAACACAAACATCACTAACTTCAGCTTCAGTTTTCTTACCTATGTTGCCTTCTTCAGTCCCTGGACAGCAGAATCTGTGATTATGATTTGGCAGTTTTGAGCAAATGGTCAGAAACATTAAACAGAAGTTGGCAGGAAGTTGAAGATTTTTAATAGGAAATAACATTATAGAAATCACAGTCATACTTTTTCTCCAAGAGTGTAATTAGAGAGGTATTTGAGATAATTTATACAGCTTCTGTGAAAGTGAACTAGCATGTTTTTATGAGGAAAAATGTAGGGAATAGGTGCCAATGGTGAGTTACTACCTTAGAAATACACTCCCTCATTCCTGTGACACTCTTCTGTTTCTTTCTCCTTCTTTTAAAGTTGACACAGGGGAAGATAATAATGTCACCTATTTTTCTCACGCCTGTGTACAGAGCCATTGCAATGCCTGGACGCTATTTGAGTTCAGCTGAGAGCTCCAGTGAATCATCAGTGTGTCAGCATGAGGTGGACCCAAGACAACAGGAAAAGAACATTGTGCTTAGAAGCGAGCATCATACAGTATCACTAACCGGAGTATTCTTTACCTGACTATTCCAGTGTGGCAAAGCACTTCCTGGCCTTTCCAAGCAAGAAGACTGCTGTGGAACCGTGGGTACTTCCTGGGGTTTTAACAAATGCCAGAAATGTCCCAAGAAGCCGTGTAAGTGCTATTTTGTTGATATTCTCTGGATCAGTTTATGGCTTTTTTTTTCCCCCTCAAGTAGTATTTAAAAAAAAAAACACTAATAGAAAGATTATGTTGTGGTTTGATTAGGGACAGGTTGCAGAAACGGGAATTCTCCTGCATGCCAGTAGAGTTACAATACGCAGGCACTCAGTGCAGCCAGCAAAGTTAACGTTGTTGGGTTTTTTTCCCCTTCATCCTCCTTTAAGTCAGCGATGCAGTGTTGCGTTTCCTCAGTGTAGGAAGGATAGTGACATTGAATTATCTTGCCTCTTCCAGCTGGATTTATTTTTTAAAACTTTGCACAGAAACGTTGAATTATAGAGGCGCCAGTTACTGCTTGAAGAGAATGCAGTGACCTCTTGGGACTGCAGATGAACTTTCAAGTTTGGAGCCAAAGCTTTCCAGGCTCTAAATTGTCAGTTACATTTGTTTGCTGTTTTTGAAATATCTTCTTCAACAATTAGGCAATAACAAAGACTTTTTTCACAGTTTTGTTATGATTTGACATTGTATTAAAATGAGAACGAAATTTCAAATTATTTGCACGATAGGTGAAGCTAGACTCCCAAACTTTTTGTGAATGACATTATTGTTTCACAGGAATAGTCATACTTCTGTGTCACGTCATATTTTTGTCACTAAATGAAAGATGAGAGAAGAGAACGTAATCTCTGTTTTGCAGATGGAGTGGACCTGCATTTAGTGGGCCAAAAATAGCGCAGGGCTTTGCAGTCATTCTTATCCAGGTCTTCCAAACCCCGTTATTCGTACAGGTGGCAACACTGGAAACATGTCAGTGTTGATTTTTTTGAAGTGTGTTTTTGTCCTCCTTAATGTGGATGGAAATATAATTCCAGCAGAAAACCTGCTCTTACTACTGCTTCTCTGACACCTCTTCCCACAGGGAGCTCTGATACAAATTTATGCTGTCTCAGTCTGATCTGCTGGTTTATGAAGTATTTAATTTTTGTCTTTTGGAGTATGTTTATCTTCCGAAAGTGAGCCTCATTGAGGTCTTTGAGGGCCCTAGTTAATAAAGGACTCATGTATCTACAGTTCCACCCCTGTAGCACATAAATACAATTTGTAACAGAGACATGCCTTCTGTATTAGTGTATGAATTGTGAAATGTGTCCTGATGTTATAGCTTTCCCCAAAGAAATAGCAATTTAACTACAACAGAGTCTTGTTCATCAGAAGCATGTGAGTGTGCGGGATGTTGCTTAGTGGGCGTAGGTGTGCCATGAGAAAAATCATGAAAGCCTGGAATGTGCTCCAGCCAAAAACTAGTTGGAACTACTAATAAAAATTTTTGGTGCCTGGTTTGAGGGGAAGCCCATTTGCTAGTTCTTCATAGCTCAGGTAAAACACTGGAGTCCACAATGGACAAATGTTGATCAGGCAGCTGCTTCATGCCAACATGCTCGGCATGATGTTGAGAGCAGGCAAACAGGGAAATATTGGGACAAACCATGTCTGAAATCCTGGTCCCCAGATGCTTCCTAGCTGGGTGCAGCGAAGTGCCTGGACACACCCTAAAACCTCTCCTGAAGGGAAGTCCGCCACTCTTTTTTCAAAGCTCTGTGTAAGAAATTTTATTTTAAGTACTAATGAGATGATCGCTGTCCTTTTTATAATAAAAGCTTAATGGCTAGCACACTTCTCAAGATGGGGCAATCCAGTGTTCCTTTGTATGCCAGGAGAATTTCTAATCTACATTGTATACTTATGAGGAGATGCCCAAACCTGTAAAATGTAGAAACAATTCTTGGAACAGGACTGGGAACCCAGTCTCCTTAGTGACATGTGGTATGAGTCATGCTCACTGCTGCTTTCTGGCTCAATCTAAAGGTGTTTTTTGGAATGTGACTGTATGATTTCAAGGGGAGACAGAGAGTGCTGCCACCTAGAATAATCCTGTCCTTGTGATTAAAGCACTCCTGGGAGGTAAGGATTTGTATCTCCTAAACATAATGGAACACACTTCTCATCGTTCTAGGTGGGAGCTGTCACTGTACGTTAGTGTTTTAAGAAGGGAGGAGGAGATGGGTGCAGTGTCTGTTTTCTTGAGTTTAAAATACAGTGTCATCTACCACTGCGTTGTATCAAGAGCGTGATTTGGTAGGTGTGTCCTTCAAGAATATCCACTGGATCTGTCAGGAAGCTTTGCAGAGGTGTATCTGTTTTCTTCGTCTAGAATTGATTTAGGAATGGGTTAAGCACGATGCTATTCGGTCGTGCCAGGAGTTACAGCAATTCTGCATGGGTGCAAATGGTGAATTTTCAGATTTCTAAGAACTTAAGGTGATAAATTTGGAGTGTTGCAGGAGTTTAACTGATCTTACAGCATCTTAGAATTTTATAAAAGTTCAGTTTGAACTTGGGCACACAACTTGAACTTTCAAACCAGTTTTGAATCTGGGCACAGGTGTCAAATTAAGCCTCATGTCAGGATCAAAGTGTCACCCTTCTGTAGAGCAAACAATTTCCAAAGATAAATGTGAATTTGTTATAAGATTTAATGAAAGTGTGGAGTGGTTGCTTAAGGATTTCTATTTCATTGTTGTTGGTTTTTTTACAATAATGAGAATGTTTCAGTGGTAAAAAGAGTAAGCATATAAATATATATATACAATTTATATATGTCTATGATATTGGATGGAAAAACTTGGAAGTCAAGTAAATGATTAGTAAGTTATCAGTTAAGTGATGTCCATGGTAGTGTCTCAGCAGGCAAAGTTAATCCCACGTTCATCCTGTGTAATTTTGACCTGTTCTGATACTTCACTAAGTTGGTATTAACCTTTTTATCATAGACTTTTAAGCAAACAGACTTCCTTTTGCTTTTTTGGTTTTACGCTTCATAAACTTAGTTTAAGATTGATCTGGTTTTATAATATGTGATCAGGTTGCATTTAACATGATCTCCTGCGAAACTCACTTCAGCAAAATTTTTAAGCATACACTTCAGTCTCATTAGCAGGCACTTTTCTTCTCTCTTCAGTCAGCTACTTAAGGATGTACGTAAGTTTGCGCGTGTCTTGTTCCCGTGGGTTTTTCACTTTGTAAAGGTCCTTGCCTGTTTTGGGTAATAGCCACTGCTCAGTCACAGCTTCTGTCTTGTTGCAAAGTCAGCTGCCTTGGACTGAGACAGCTCCCGTGGCTGGAAGTTCACAGGTTATGACTGAAAAACAACAGGAGAAATTACGGAACGAATCTCCGTTTTCGAGGGCTTCTCCAGAAGATGACCTTTAAGATCAAGTGCATTTCTGTGTTACATGGGGAATGTTATGATTGCTCAGGCTTCTTGCTAACAGTTAATAATTACAAACAGATTGTCGAAGTGAGTAAAGGCTAAGTAGTGCAGGACCCCATCCAGCTCCCACGTGGATCACTAGCCATCACTGAACAAGCTCCTTACTCTACTGTGACCTGCTTACCTTGCTGCTCTTTGTAGAGGGAAGGAAAAAGCTGCTAGTAAGCTGCTATTTCCTGTTCCATAAGAGGATGAGGAGGGAGGGAGAGGTTAAAATCCCTGACCTCACCCCACCATTGCACTTTCTAGAGCAGCTGAGTCACCCTGGAAGGGAAAAGGCATTGCAGCGCTGGAAAAGGGCTGGCGTAGCGTATGGGCTGGAGCTCTTCCTCTGTTTTCCTCCGCCAGGCTGTACTGCAGGGTACCAGTCAGAGAGACTGTCGTGGGTTTAGTGTGAATTGAATCAGATCTGTAACGGCAAACACGGACACGCTAGGAGATAATGAGTGCAGTTATCAACACGAGCATTAGGAGTTTCATTGACAGTTTTGGGGCCAGGAGTAGGCTAAAGCATTGTGCTTTTACTGATCCCACCTTAAACTTTAGCTGTTTTTAATAGGAATATTGTGAAAAGATTGGAGCTGCCTTGAAAATAAATGTGTAGCTGCCACTTTATGGTGAGAGATGAAATTGTCAAATTTTAATTTGTGTGAAAATGATTGTAGTCCATGTAAAGGTGGAAAGTATGTGTTCGAAACATTAAGAACATTGTTGCTGTATATTGAACCATACTATTTTGTGTTTTACCATTTTATCACTGTAGGTAATCTCTAAGGAGAATCTTAATGTTTTCATTAAGCAATTATTTTAAATAATTCTCAGAAACTGGAAAGAAAACGATCTCACTCCAAAAACTGCTACTCAAGATCATCACTTAAATTTTTCCAAAGAAAAGGAAAAGTTTTACTGATTAAAATAATTAGTTTAACTACTGAAAATAATTATATTTTTTTTCCCACCCTTACAGTCAACCAGTTTTCAGTTTTTAAATAAGCTGCAGGGATAGATGTGCAATTCAGGCATTATATTGTGAAGCCAATTGAAAACATTATCTCACTCCATTGTTCTGTCTTATTTGACGGTTTATATACAGTAAAGATGAAAAGAAATGTGGGGGTTTTTTCGGTTTTGGCCTGCTGAACATTTAGAACAGTTTTAAAGGAAAACAAAAGATCTGACCAAATGTAAGGTATCTCTGTTGTAGCATTCAAATTATGAAAAACTCTCTTGACTCTTTTTAAAGGCAGTTGTGTGATCATAGTGCCAAAAGTTGAGTCCTATATGTTTAATAAAGTACGGGGCTTTGCCAAGAGGTTAGCTTTTAGAGCGTAACCGTACAAAGAAGTATGCTCTCATTTATGATGTTATAACGGTTTAAGAATCAATAAACAGTTCTCTGTAGTCTCAAAGGCAACCTTAAGTGGAGGAAAGAAACAATAAATAGAAATAAAAAACTAGTTAACTGAACATTTTCTATTTTGGCAAAGTTGAATTCCGTCTGTATTTTGCAGTGTTGTTATGCCCCTGACAGTTTACACAGATCAGCCAATAAGTGATAGTCTTTGAAAATTCAGCAACTTTGTTAGTTTAGTCACAAATGTGCCTTTTTCTTCTTTTTGCCTTGTTTTGAAAATTTATTTGTATCTGTTTCAAATATTTTTAATTCCACGTGGCAGGAGAAATGGTACCCAACATTTTTGCTTAACATTGAAGATGCTCCTGCTTTCTAAAGCTGTTTCCAGTTTTAAAACCATTGAGTTTCCATCATGAATCTTCCAACTTGATCTTTTCCCAACATGGTATTTGTAGCTGGTTTGGGAAAGTAATTATTTGAATATTTGAGAACAACGAAGATGAAAGATAATGTCCTGATTTCAAAGATTTCTTTTTTGGAAAAAAAAATATAAATTTGACTGAATAACTGAAGACTTAAGTGGTATACATGTGTAAAGAGATGAAATTAAGGTTACCTGTACAATCTTTCATTTTAATTTCTTGACCTTTTGTGCTTAACCATACATCATAAAGACTTGTAATTTTTTAATAGTTACATAATAACTTGGCTGTCAGGCTCGCTAAATAAGCGTACAAATCAGCAGCATTTAACTGATGTAATTTTTTTCTTCAGCTTACCATGGATACAGTCCTATGATGGAATGCCCACAAGGCTACAAGAGGATCAATGCTACATTTTGTCAAGGTATGACAGCGTCCACAATTGATTGTGTTTATTTTGAGTATATTTAGGCTATTTTTAATTCTTTCCAAATATTGGCAACTCCATAGAGTGTTTTTTTGCTCCAGGGAAAAAAACATTCAAAACTTTCACATATACTCTCATTTTCTTTGATGTTGTATAAAGATGACTTCATAGGATTCATTTACTTTGTTTTTCAGTAGACGTATATTCTTTGTGTGTGTGTTGGAGTATTGAACAGAGGTGCCAGATGAGGATGTAGGAAAAAGCTTAATTGGTTGGCCGACTTCTTTGGCACAGCTCAAGTAGAGAAGAGAAAGGAGCTCTGAGATGTCAGCAATCCTGCAGTGGTGCCCTGGAGAGAGATTTGGGAAGGAGGGGAAGAATGAGTTCAAACCTGTGGTCAGGTTTGTTAGTCATTGTTGACACTGCAAGGGGGAAAGAGGTCCCAGCAAATAGTAGTGGTGGTGGAGAGAAGGAGAGAATGAGAGTAATTGGTGTTAAAGGATATATGTAGGCACTTTGGAGATAATTTTACTTAAAACTTTCAGTTAGCGCATTGATGGAAGAACGTGCAGCAGCCAGCCATATAAAGACATTATTTTACCAGTCTAAAAAAATACAGTTTGTAGAGCACTAAACACAAAGATCCCGCTGCTTCCACTGCTGGGGGAGGTGACTTGCTATCTGAAAGTGTAGGCACCTGAGCCTGTCTGCTGCTCAGCTCTGTACCTAGTGGTTTACCAGCTTGCAGGGTAGGGGTGTTTGGAGGATTGTGAGAGAAAATTGGGTTGGGTCAAACGGTAGAAAAGCTAACTGGAGGAGAGCTGCAACTTGCATCTCAAGAGCTTGTTCCCTGGTCTGTGGGGTCCTCTTAGTAAATAAAAGGGATGAGGAGACACTGATGGCAACTTACTGATAAGGGCTGCAAAGTTAAAAGGTGAAGGAGGTGAATGTAAGGCATGGATGGGCCACCTTTCTCACACCTCAGATTAAACACGCAGGTGGTGCTTATATTTCAGGAAGATGTTTCCAGCCATTTTAAGAGAGATTGTCTTATTCCGCATATTAGTTAAAAGGTTTTTCAGAGTCTGCAAAAGAGAGGATTTCTAACTTTGAGCACGGAAAGTGTCTAGAAGATGCTGTGATGCGTTAGTACCATCATGCATCCCTCTGAACGTAGTTCAGGAGAGACAGGAGCTTTGGATATTTCCGGTAGCTGTGCGCAAACCCCACAGTCTATATGATGGTTTCCTAGGCAGCAGCCCAGCAGACATTTAAAGGTGAGTAGGGCATTCAGTTTGTTGCAAGGGTTGTACCGAGGCGTTGGCAAACCTTATTTCATGGAAACAAAAATCCTTAATCAGGGGCTACAGACAGTTTAAAAATGGGCCGGTGCTAGTGAAGGTTGACAGAAGGAGGCCAGGAGGTTGTTTTGCTGAGCAGTGACAGGCTGCTAGGGAGGGAGAGCATATGTCTCTGGGTGGGAGCGTAAGAGGGAGCTAAGTCCTGCCATCCCAGTGTGCAGAAATAGATCTGTACCTGGTAGGCTGCTCATTGTTTATTATTCTGGGTTTTGATGGTTTTTTCCCCTGACACATTTTTGTACTACGTAACTAATACTGCAAGATATATGAGGCTTTAAATGATTTATTTTATTACTGCTGTCATTATCCCGGAAGACGGCGAGCTGTAGGTTCTAAATATAACTTGTAGCTGATACTTGGAAATTTAGAAACTAGAGTTTGATCAGATAATGGGAATTGGATTATCCCCCCATGAAGTAGATGGCCGGTGAACTGAGGATGGGGGCAATCTCTTAACTTTCTGGACAGAACAGAGGTGGTGGCTGCTGTAGGTTCCCCTTGTTGTCTTAGCAAAGCTTGGGTGGCTTCTCTGCAATTTACTCCCCAGCACACTCCAAAAAGGAGGTACAAATAAGGAAAGAACTGGGAAGATTAGCCATGAAACAAAGCCAGGATGAAATTTATACCTATTGAAGTAGGTAACAAGATTACAGTTTTCTTTCAGAGGGTCAGGATTTTGACCTCTGTTTGAATGGTCGTCGGGAAGGCTAGCTTCACATGTGAAAGCTGCTGGCAGGATACTACTCCATCCTGAGCTGGCCATTAATGTGCTTCTCCATTGGGTCAGGCAACAGTGTCCTGTTCGTGTTTATCAGAAGCAGACATGCTTTCCTAGAGCGGAAAACGAACACAGAGCAAAGCAACAGCAATACCTGTGTAAACTATTTAAGCTGCTGGCAGGGGATTATTTGTGTTCTTGTAATAATCCTTACAGTTAAATTGGACAGGAGTGGCACAGCATGTCTGTATGCAGGTATACATTTTAATTAGATTATTCTTTGGTGAAAGTGTGTGCATGCTGTGTCCATGCTCAGAAAGGGCCAGCATTGCCAGGCCAAATCATAACGAGGATAGATTTCTGAATCCCTGCCTGGAGCTAGAAGAGATTGCTGTTTTCACCTAGATACTGTCCAGCTATTGCTGCCTTTGAAAACTCAGGCCTAAAAGCCTAATTAACCTTTTGTTCTACGTTGTTTTTTTGCAGTCAAAAGCCTTCTTAGTTTACAAAGCCTATGTAGTATTAGGCTGATTAATAACCAGATCCTGATTTTTTTCCTTTCAAGTGAGTGAACTAATGTAATGGAACATTCTTCTCCCTAGTGTGTATGTAGGACAACAAAGAACCATCTGTGGGTATGCTAATTCGAACAGTTTAGTGTAATTGCTATCAAGAAAGCTTTTTTCCCCCTCAGTAATAATCTTTTCAATGGGATGATTTATTACATGTACACACATGGATGCCCTAAGGCTGTCATTAAAGCCAAAATACAGCTTATCAGAGTTGCAACTTCTTTGTCAGAATCCACATGCGATGCTAATTTCTGGTTCCCTGTTTAGAATTATACTTACTGTTTCCTTCTTCTGCTAATGGTTTTCTTGGAAAACTGGAAAACTGAAATAGAATGAAAAAAACAGCTGGTGAAAGGGTTGGATTCATTTTTCAGGAAACTAACATATTGCCAATAGACCACTTAAAAAATCTTATCTTGAAGAACTGGAAAAATACCTGAACACTTGTTTTTCGATGAAATAAAAAGTTAAAGTCCCCATATGCTTAAAATTAAATGTATGTGAGCTTGCAGAAACTAGTACTTGCGTGTTGATGGATCAAATTCTGTAATCATGTGCTCTGGGGACTTCAAGTTTTTTTCCTCTTTGCTTTATTGTGAATTAAAATAAATTTTGAAGGTATATTCTGCCCTCCTACCTTTGACCCTAAAATACAGTAATAAATCTGTTTTCTCTGCATGTTTTATATGAATTTTGTTGCTTTTAAGCAGTAGAAGAGCTTTCCTTCGTAAGAAATGCTGCTTAATGTTACTTAGCTACTAAGTTAACAGCCTTCTTTCAAAGGAGTTCTTTTATGATGATCATACTGAGAAATAAATATATCTCCAGAAACTGGGCTGGGTTGCTGTTTGGACGTTGATTATGTGTTTGAAAAGTGTGGCTCTGCAAACTTGCGTTCCAGTAGATTCCACGCAGAAGCACAATACGAGTTGGATTGATTTCTCCCGCTGCTAGTCTGTTAGCTCACAGAAAACAGTGGGTCATTTCTTAGAATAACCAACTGGTTTTTCTATCGTTTTTAAAAAAATATATTGCAGTAGTTTCATTAGCAACTAAACCTTGTCGTTTGTTTCTTTTACCCTTTGTTCTCACTGGTCAGGTTATTATTGAAGCAATCAATTAGAATGGAACCAGTAAAATCTGGATATTATATTGTTCTTAGAACTGAGGATGTTAATAGTGGTTAATGATTTAGCTATAGCAGAAACAGTTGGAACAGTATTTTCAGTGGTGTCCGTAGATACAGTTGTAATGGATTTTCACAAAGAGAATAAAATACAATGCCTGCATATTGAGCCAATTTGGAGATCGTTCAGTCAGATGGCACTCCCAGTGAAGCCTAGCCTGTACCTACCAGGGTGAGTCAAATTTTCACAAATGAGATGTAAATTATATATTCCGGTCTTAATTTACAACATGAGATTTTGTCCATATTAAAGCACTTACTGCATGAAAACATCTGTCAAGGCAGATATTACTAAATAACATTTAATAGCCGACCACTAGATCATTTCTAATTAAAAAGTTGCCCAGTGCTTTGACAAATTCTAATTAGTGTATAATTGCTCTAGAAGCTTGTTCTGGTTTAATGCAGCAGTTCCTTAAGCGCATGCAGGTCTTACTGAAAGGCGGGTTGCTCGCTTTCCGTCAAAAGGAGATCTACATTTTCCATTCAGTTCTATTACTTAGTCATCTAAACAAAGTCAGTGTTTGAAAAGCATAGAAATCTGATTTCAGAGCTAAGTGCAGAAATTTACCTTTCCGTGGTGCTTAGGAATCAGCTGTGGCTGCTGATGTTGAGATTGCTTGTGTCCTCCGGCACTTGGGCCGGAAGGGCTGCAGTACTTTCTAGCCTGACTGTGGTAGCTGGAGGCTGTTGCATATTTAGTTTTTATGCCTTGTCAGCTGTGTCATGTGTTGTCTTAAAATTTTTGAAATTCTGTTTTCTTCTGAAAAGTCTGAATTTTTTGTTGTCCTTTGAGACAGGTTTATTCTTGTTGTCAAAAATCACCTACCAAATGTGTAAAATTAGAGAACACATTGAATACAAATCAGGTCTATTGTTTCAGAAGAGGGATTATTATTTAATTAATGCTAAATTACTTCTCAATGTTCTTCAGCCTTGTTTATGAAAATTCTAAATGTCTTTCAGTTACTTCAATGTAATATAGTAAAAAAAAAAAAATCCTGATCCAATTTTGATAGTTGACTCTCTCATTTCAAAGTTATCAGTGCTCCTGAAAATAAATTTGGCTGCATTCTTTACATGAATGATGGCAGTGATTTTTTTCAAAAATCAGATTAAAGGATATTTTTGTTTACATTTGCATTGTTCGGAATTCTTGTAGTGACCCTTGACTTTTTTGAACTAGTTGACTGTTTTTCTTGAGCAAAACTATTTTCTTTAAAATGAATAGATAGATTTAAATCACATATTGTTAGAAGATTTCAGCTCTGACCAGAACACATTAATAAACTTGTCTGTTCGCTTCTAGAATTTTGTTTCGAAGTTAAATGTTTAAGTTTGGTTAAATGCTTCAAGCTGCGATGATTCTGATGAGCATAAACTCAATTCATTAGGCATGGAGATGAAAGATTTTATAGGAATGTTTCAAATTCCACTATGTCTGTGACCGAATATGGACCTCACTCGCTATCTGAAAAGGGCGGAGAGTGGACTTGCTCCATGTGTCCAAATGAGCCACAAGGCTGAAGGGAGAGAAGACAGCTTTACAACCACCTTCGTGTTTCCTGCGATTCTGCATTAGACCAGCTGGGTCTGGGTGGTCTGAAGAGCTGCTATAACGGTTAACACAGCCAAAACACAGTGAACTTCTCTTCCTAAATACTCTTGCAGCTGAGGGCTGCCAAAGGGAAACACTGCAGAGCTGATACTCCAGCGGTCAGCTTTGGTAGGTTGGTCTACAGCAGAACAGCTCTCTGCTGATCAACTGGTCCTTCTGCACCGCTTGGCTTGGCTATAGTGGGCATCAAGCTCTTCGGGTTGTGTCAACCTGTTAATGTGAGGAGGACCAGTAGGCTGTAAAGCATTTTCATATTTGCTTGCTGAGGAATCTAGTAAAGTGTTTCAGTAAATGGGCAAATTGAAGGAGGTTACAGTAGCTTTATGATGCACCCGGTAAATCACTCGGCATGTTTCACAGGAACCACGCAAAGCCTATTCTTTCAGCAGTGACAGGTACACGTCTCGTTATAAGCAGGCACAGGAATTTTTCCTAGGATCGGATGTTTATACTTGACATGGTTTGTTATCCTTGGAAACGGGATACTCAAGCTATGTTATGGTGCCATTAATCCTGGAATAAAGCTGAAATGATTCACTTCCTGAATGTGATTGAATTAGGCACGCCATTGCTCGAGGAAAGGTGGAGGAACATTGCGTGCAGGTTTCCAGCAGAGAGCCAAGGTAGTGTGAAACAGCAGCTAACACGGCCCCAAAGACTGTTTTGGTCTACTTTAAAAGCCGTTGTAGCAATTGGAGAATGCAAGCGGAACACCAGAAGGTAATACCTTCTGCGACACATCCTCCCCTCCAGCACGGATTTGTTCTATGCACCGATATACAGCAGAGAGCAGTTTTCCTACACTGTGCCCTTCTGTACACCTATGTGATAGCAGAGGGAAACCTTCCATTGAATGTATAAATCCTTTGTCATTTAAATGTAAGTACCGTGGAACAGAATTTGATCCCATATCTAACTTTTGAAGTTTTGATTAATACATTTCTTTTTCAGTCGTCAGAATTCCCCAGTGTGCAATGCATGTAAGAGAGCTGAACAAATAAATCAATGAATTACTTGAGAAAAAGAATCCGAGCTTCATAATATTGATTGAGGTGTTGAAAAGCCACTGGGGTTTTGGATCTTTTAAGCAAAGAAGAACTGTTTAGAGAAAAGTAACAGCTAAGGGTTAAGTTGGTTTTGAAAAGGTTTTTGGTTGGGTTTTATTTGTCTTTCTTCTGGACTATTCAGTCCTTCCCTAGATCACAGTTACTAGAAGAAGAAAGGTTGTGTTAACTGTTGCCTACACTTAGACTTAATGAAATTTAATTTACTAATGTGATATTCACCCCCTGTCAGTGTAAATATGTGTGTATGTGGTCATGAGTGAAAACTGGAGTCAGTTCTTCATCTGATTCTGTTAACTGTTTGTGGAGCAAGATTCTGGTAAAGTGCTTTCAAAAAACAGTTGTCTTTTGGGGTACTTCTAATGTGAAACCTTGAAGATTGACTACTCTGGACAAAAATCCAAATAAAATTTCTTCTTGAATGTTCTTAGAAATCAAGGAGAGGAAGGTATGAGTAAAGTAAATGACACTTCATTATTTTAAATCCAAAGAAATTTTCATTTTGATATCCAAGTTATCCATTCATTTCTGTCTTCTGTTTACTAATTAATGTATGTAAAGTTCTTTGAAGATGAAGTGGGTTTTGGTCTCAGTAAAACTGTATATAATTATCATGGTTGATGACAAATTCAGTGTTCAGTTTAAATGAATACCATCTTAAGTTGTTCCCATCTTCCACCTTCACTTCTGTTCGTTTCTGGAGGTGGTTTTTTGAAGTCGTGAAGATCACTTTGTTCGTAGGCACACTCTTCACATAAGCAGACAAGCATTCGGTTAGGAAATGGTTGGTTCAGCTTGGTTTTTTTCCCCAGGAAATTAAGTGGCAGTGAGTCATTAACACATTGCATTTTCTGACAGCAGGTTGTTGACCTGACACCTGGTAGAACTATAAAAATCGGTAGGAAGGTATCAAATGCTGATTGTTGTTGTTAAGAGAGCATGTTTTAAGTTCTTAGTGAGGAAGATTGTTGGATAGATGAGCAGTGGTTTGGTTGCAACATCTGGGTTGTTCCAAACTGGGAGCACTGCGGTGGCTGCGGAGGAGAGCGTGGTGGCTGACCTCACCATGTATCGAGCTGTGGGCTTAGGAAAGGGTACAGGAGGAGGCTCATGTGTACAGGACTGCGGTGTCGCTGTCAAGACCCTGGTTATGGCAAAGTTTTGTTGCGTTTGGATGAACTTGTGAGAGCGGAGTCACCAACGGAGCCTGTGGGCTGGCTTCCGCTGCCACCTCAACAGACCCAAAGTCGGAGTAAAGCTTTTTCTTGTCGAACTTTCAAGGAGACAGACTAGCAAATCCAGGAGCACAGCATGTCAAGGACCGGTTCCATTTATTTGGCATGTGTAGTATGAAAGAGTAACAGCAAAGGGTCAGGATGAGTGCGGATGACAACGCTTCTTTCGTGCCTCCGGGGTTGCACCAATCTGCTGCCATTGAGAAGGGTCGAGTCATTCACATTGTCAAGCACCAGTCGTTACAAAACCAGTGCTCTATTAACCAGTTCTTTGTAAGTCATAAATATCACCTACCGTGAGAGTTTGCTGTGGAGCCATACTGTGTGGAACAGCTCCTCGCTAACCGTTTTTGTTCTGTGTCACTGAGGCTTTTTACCAGTGAAACTTTATTACTCTGTTTTCCTTGAAAACTGAAAATTAATATTTAGTTGTTCTTTAGAAAGGTTTGTCTACATATATGTCATTTTGTAGTACTGCCACAAAGCCCCTTAAAATATTTCCTCGGTGTAGATGAAGGTGTTTGATCAAATCACTCTACAAACATGTCAGCGGTTCGTACTTCCGTACAACAAAATATTATTCGGACAGCCTTAAAGTAGCTTTTACTCGAGTTTTCACAATGCAGTAAATGAATTCTCAGTGCTATACTAATTTAAAACTGAAATATTCTTATGTCCATATACAAGAAATAGAGGACTTAAAAAAAAAAAAGTCTGTTAATCTTGAATCAGATTTCTTTTCCAGCTGTCTGAACAAGTTGATTCCAGTGTAATTTGCACAGCTGGGCAGGCTGGCAGGTGGTAGGAAACACTTTGGGTATGTGGCCTTTTACCACAGTCTGAAATAAAACGAAAGAGATAGTAAATCTGGAAGGGATTTTTTTTTTTAACCCAAAGTTGTTAAATAAACACTATTCTTACATGTATGTATGTTTCTTTTGAAAATTTTGAAGTTTTTTTTATCAACTTGTGGCTTGTTTCTGTTGAATCCCTCGATAGGCTTGTGTAATTCAGCATAAAGCATCAGCTCACTCATTCTATGAGCTCATTGAGAAAACACGACTTGGAAAAGAGGCATTAAAAATAGACTATAATTAAGTTATGCCAAATCATCAGAACGGGTACAGTAAAGTTAACTTGAAAAATTGGACAAATTTAGCAAGAGGAGTATCCGTATCAGGAACTCGAGAAGGAACATAAATTGGTATTTACATACATATAAACTGGTACTTAAATGTAGCAGTGCCCACATTAAATAGCAATAAGAGAGTATATGTGAATGGGCTGCTATGTTTTTAAATACTAAACGTACAAAAACGGTTCATTTGGGAAGTGATTTAATACAGACTCGGTAACGACAGCATCTGTGAATGTTTCCTGCAGAATAGTTAAATCATTTGGAAAGAAGGATGGTTGTGTATTGATGAGTTATAGGAGATCCCATCTCCCTGCAAATCAGCCACTTCAGTAAATAGTCCCATGAAACCTTCACTATTCGTAGGTAAAACTCTAAAATAGCATTCTCCCAATATCACCAGATGCTTCCCATACATTCCTATGCCAGTTTTTCTCCTTGAGTCATCCTCCTCGATAGGAAGGAAAAGTGGCGGATTTTTCATAATGATGACAGACAGGCAAACAGCAATGTATTTTAATGGTTAACAAACAGGAGACTTGGACTTTCCTTAAAAATAAGAACTAAAAAAAAAAAAAACCAAAGTCAAATTAATATTATTTAAAATATGTTGTCTGTTTCAGTGATTTAAAATTTAAATGCTGTCTTCGCTAGACAAAGCATTTCTGCTAATTCTGCGTGGATATATATTCCAGAAGAAGTGACAAGAAAAACTCGTATGTTATGTATGTTCACTGAGAGATCTCTTCCATTTTTTTCTGTGTAGTATAGGATAATTTTACTATAAATTAAAATGTATACTTAGAATTTATAAAATAAGAAAGTTGTTTAAAAATCTCTGGCTGTTACCATGTAGAAAGCAAGCAATTATTTTCACTATATGTACCAATGTCAACACCAACGAGTAACTAATATTAAACGATAAAAAGGAAAAGTCAGATTGGAATAAGAGCACAGTCCTTGTTAAAAATATGTATCTTAAATTTTAGGTTTTGATATTGTCTTTCTTCCTTCTCTGAATTTCTCCGTATGTTTTTCCTCTTCCGTACTGTCTCTTCTAACTTATTTCTGGCGACAGTCAGTGCTTCATCAAAGCAAGTAGACTTGTCCCATGGCTTAGCATTTGGGGACTGATCTGACACCCCAAATTGACAACAGCTACACAATTCAATAGGAGGTTCTTGAGTGTTCCAGTATTTGCTTTGTATGAGCTTCTGGATATTTCTTAGTCTTTGTCATTATGTTTCTTGTCATGCTTAGTGTTTGAAAGTGGAGGGTTAGCAATGTGTCTGTTTTTTTCCCAACAGCTTTCCAGCAGCATCAATATGTTTCTATTTAAGGGTGTTTCAATAATGTCTTTAGTATGCTAGCTGTTAGGATTTAAGTTCATTCCTCACAATTGCAAAGATAATGGTATTGAAACAATGATCTTCCTTTTGGGTTCAGTTGGCACTCAAAATCAGATTTTGAGATTTCAGGGCAAAAGGAAGAACCCAGTCAGACTAAGCAACTGAAGAAACTGTCAAAAAAATTTTCATCGTGCATCAGAACCAGTCTAGCTTACGAAATCTTCTCTATTAGTGCAATCCTTAAATGAGATACTCCTGTGCTTATATAGGACATCTTCCTGCTCAAAGATGGGATGAGTCAAAAGGTAGACTGCTGTAGGAGAATATTTCAGCAGGTTTTTGTGTTCTTTCCTTATACCATTCTCCTTTTAAAGTAGTCTACTCCCTCTGAGGTCAGAAAGTCATGTAGTCTGGGAATCTCACTGAAAAATTCCTTTGAGGCAGAGCTGATCCTTTGTAATTCATGTGGTTTCCATCACACTTCATCCCAAGTTATAGGATATAAATTATCACTCTTTGTCACGTGTGGCTAAGCGCATAGAGGTGGAGTTGATCCAGGTGGTGCCCAGATACTAGACGAGGTATAGCATTG
>WKFP01014362.1:1092824-1108433 GCA_011057875.1 Pterocles orientalis
CAACCTGTTGCTAAAGGTACTTCTCCTCCACCTCTCCCAGCAAAGGAAGAGCCAGTGGAGGCACTGACCTTCTCACAGAAAAGTGAGACTGAGATGGCTGTGCAAGAAGGTGAGAGTGGGAAAATTTAGTCTTTCTATATTTCTGTGCATGTGTCTTCAATGGGATGTTTCTTTGAGGAGTAGCTGCGGACAGCGCAGGACAAAGAGGTGTCACCTCCCACAGCAGAGCGTTCCATGTCGTATTGTGTTACGTGATTTACTTCTGAAATTTTACGTATAGATTCTGCCAGATGCTGAGAACACCATGGAGAGAGACAGACTGCTTTAATATCATTATTTTTTATGATAAGAAATAGTAAATATTTGCTGTAAGACTTTTATAAAGATATTTAGAATCTCTAGCTTATAACAAAGGACTCAACTCATGCTTTGAATTGGGGTGGCCAAAGCTAAGGGGTTTTCATCATCTTCCTTCTACACGCTCCTGTCGATGAGCACCCCTTGATGTGGGCGTGCATCCCCTTCGCGTGGTCTGCTCTCACCCCTTCAGCTGCGCGCTCCCTCGGCGTGACCATGCTGGATTAGTCCCTCTTCGCTGAGCTGTTTAACAATTAGTTGACTCCTCTAAAATATTTTTCTCAGATTTTGTTTTCTGCAAGCTCCTGTAAGAACTTGTAGCAGCCAAAATTGTCCTGATTCTAAAACAAATGCAGAAGCAAAGCGATGCAGAAAGCAGCACTGTTTTGATTATATTGCCAGAAAACTCTACATGAATTAACAGGAGACAAGAAGAAACACATTGCTGAAGATCCCTCTCATGGTATTGAGGACTTAATAGGTTATTTCCAAGTAGCAGTTATGTGTCTGTATGTCAGGCCGTTATTAGAAAGCGTTTCAGTCAGCTGACTTGGCAAAATTCTGTTTGCCATGGGTTACTTTCCAGATAAAATCACTGCTCTAGTTTTGCTTTCAAAGAGGATGGAGCTAAACTGAGTCTGGAGAGAAAATAAGCCATTCAGAGATACTTACAGACTGTGCTGGATTATAAAATCTTACATAAAAAAAAAATCTCTGGGCTTTTTGGTGTTACAAAATGGAAAAAAGTGTTGTATCATTTCAGTAATGAGTAAGGTTGACCCATGGTAGGAAATTTTAAAATAGCGAATTCAGAGAGAGAAAAGGAGCACTTTTTTTTAAACAACTTAAAAAAATATGCTGACTATGTAAGTCAGTAATGACACATACACCTGTTTGAATTTTATAATCTATATTTTTATATGTTTCCATTTGGAATTTTTCAGACTTTATTAGAATTTCTCAGGTCTTGATAATCAGCCTCCCCAGTAATACTGAAGAAACTAGAGCAAGAAGAGTGATTTTTTTGATTTTTTTTTTTTTTTTTTTTAATCTTATCCTCTGGAAAATGTTGATTGTGAAAAGAAAAATATTCTCACTGTTTTTTTTACAGAGCCATATAGATTTTCATCAGTAAAAGACAAATTGAAAAAAGGCAAACTGCAATGGAAAATAAAAACTGATATGAAATTTCTACCTCTCCTTTCCAGAAAAAAAGTCATTTCTGTGCAGGAAAAAAAAACCAAAGCACTTTTGCATGCTTTTAAAGAAAAGGCAAATTTCAAAATTTGACATTTTTCTTGTTTACAATAAATTCTTTCAAATTGGTTAGTTATATATCATTATGATGTTAATTTACCCTTATAAATAATTACTGATGTTGATATTCCTTTGAAGGAATTAAAAAAGTTTAATCAGTGAGTTAATAACCTAATAATTAAAAAAGTTTAATCAGTGAGTTTTTGGGGTTGTTTCTAAGGAAACAATTGAGGCACCTATAATGCAGCTGAAAATTGAGTAAATAATTATAAGTATTGGTCAGTGTGTAGAATCTTATTCTGGTTTCAGGTTAGTTTCTATGCCTCCTTCAGGAACATTGCTCCAAGTTTGCAGCATTTTGGGATGAGGTTAGAGAGGGAGATTTTCCTGCGATAGCAACAACCGCTTTCCAATGTGCTTGTGGTTTTAAATAGAATGTGTAAATAAATGTTACGTGAAGAGTGATTAATTTTCTTTTTTCTTTCTGGTTTTAGTGGCAACTGCAGCCCCTGATCAGGTAAAACATTATGTGATTTTTCTAGGAATTAGAACGCGGGCCATGCGTACAAGGTGTGATCCTAAAAAGGGTTTAGGATTTACGAAGAACAAACAACTCACTGTGGACTTACAGTGCACACCCTGAGGCAAAAAGAGCTCTTGTTGTATATAATATATATACACTATATACATTAAGTATATTACTATATATATTACAGATCTTATATTAATTATAATAATATATAATAATAATAAAATATATAATTAATTATTTACTATCAAAAGCCACTCATGTGGGAATGTTAGTTCCTCAAGCCAGGGGTCTGTGGGTGGTTATGACAGCTGGATTAAGAGAATGTTTTCAGAATGTAAATTTTTAATCATTCTTTTAGGAATTAGCTTCCCTTGATCAAGAAAAGCAGCCTGATTTAGAGCCTGGGCAGCCTCAGCTTTCTCCTGGAATTTCAACAATTAACCTGCATCCACAGTTTCCAGGTAGCTTGTTTTGACTTGTCTTCTAGTGTGGGGGAGTGCTTGCAATTCTTCAAAGAATGGGAAGATAGCACTTGTAACAGAGGGTAATGAAAAATTGATTGCAGCTTCACAAGCAATCTTTCCATGAGCAGAATATGGAAAAAAAAATAAATAGTGGAAGCTGAAGTGGGAGGAATTAATGAGGTTGGCATTGGCTGGGTGATTTTTTAGGAGGCAAAGGTGTGTTTTAGGTAAAAGTGATATCCTGGCTTATGTACGTGAGAATTTTAATGTCAGCAGAGCTGAGGCCTTGTGCTCCTCCTTTCAAGAGGAAATTTTACTTAAATGTCTCCTTGGAGCTTTATGCATAACTTGCGCTGCACAAGTTTTGCTGTTGTGCTTGCTTTCTTGAGCACCTCAGTTTTTTTCACGAGTAGAATGATGGAAAATCCAATTATACTATTTTTTTCTACTCCAGATCTAAGCAGAATAAACTAATGAAAAGCTCCATAGTGTCTGGCTCTTTCAGTATCATGTATGAATGCTTTAAGGGGTTTTTTTTGGATGTGATTGATTTTCATTCCGTGTCACACAGTAGTGATTGAGAAAACATCTCCTCCTCTGCCTGTTGAAGTTGCTCCTGAAGTCTCTACTTCCAGTGCAAGTCAAGTGATTGCACCTACTCAAGTTACAGGTATTGTACTTCCTTTTTAGAACTAAAATAAATTCAGAAATGTCTGCGAGTTCCTGACACTGTAACTTGTTCCATCTACTTCTGAATTATAATAGTGAAGAGAATGCGGCTGTAGAGCAGAAAGGAATATTCTAGGGAGACAAAGTGCAGAACAGCACACCAATGAGGGTACTGCCAGCAGAGCTAGGACTGGACCCTCCCGGGATGCACCTGCCAGTTCTGTGCCTACAAATAAATGATAGAAGGAAAAATTAGTCATTCTACCTCAGAGTACATGATCTGCAACCAAAGTCCGGAACTGAAGACTTCTTGCTTCCAAGTCAGGTCTTTGGGCAGTGCGCACATGTGTATACGTGGTCATGTTCTTTGAGGGATGTAAATAAGCATGTTGTACAAAATACAGGTGAGAACTCACTGTAAGATCTGTTTTGAAATGGTTTTTTAATGTATGTGCTTCTTCCTTTTTTGGTGTGTTGAAGTCGCCTTCTCCACAGCCATGTGTCAAGAAGTGAAAATAACAGAAATGCAGTAATGCTCCTCTTAGCTGACAGTTATCTGAGCAGTGGCTGTGTCCGAAAGGCATGAAAGTTTAACTTGCTGTAAGTTTGAACACAAAAAGGTGAATGGATTATGTGTGTATATGCGAGAGCATTACAATGTCACACTGGCTACTCAGAATTAACAGGAAACAGGGAAAATACCCTGTCTGTAAGCATTCAGCTGCCTCCTTCCATTGCCTATAATCACAGTTCGTCAATCCCATGTGAAGGTTCTGCTGCTGGTGATTGTCAGACCAGAGCGTGGCAGTCAGCCCTGCTGTGCCTGTGCCCCTTCTGCTAGCCAGCTCCCTGCTCCCTTACAGGGAGAGGGAGTTACTCTGCTGGGAACTCACATCAGTTAGGAAGAAACGTTAGTTTTCCATGTTCTGCTGGGTTTTGTTTCCTCAGGAAAAGGAGTGGAACTAGAAATTGCTGTGTGCACATAACTCAGTCTGTTGTGCAGATATTTAAGAGATAGTAAAGTACAAGTAAAGTAAGATTTGTAGGACAAAATCCTAAATTGGTTTTAAAAAACCAAATGCAGTTAGAGTTGAGATTTGAGTGCCTTAAATTCTGTACTTTAAGATTTAATTACATTTAAATGTAACCTATTACTAAATAGTCTGGATAAATTATTCTTCTTTACAGATGTTAACTTCTTTTTCGGGAATTAGAATTTCATGCTGCTGTATAACCTTAGTTTAAATTGCAACTAAATGCAGTCATTGGTATTTTTTTGCAGTAACAAATATACTTCAAGAATTTCTAAAACTGCTGAAAGAGTTTAGCATCCAATGCTGTCCATATCTGAACCTCCTTATCTTACAAAATACATTCAAGCCATTAGAGTATTCTGTAAAAATAATTTTCTTAACCTTTGCTGCAAAGGTTAAATTGTATACATTTTTACTTTATATTATATTAATTTTACTTTATTTTTTATTTATAAATCTTGAATGGAACGTGAGAGTATATCTCTAGGAAAAGCCTAGATAGTTTCGAGGTTTGTCCAGATAAGGTTATGGATATAACAGAAGCTCAGGATTTATAAATTTAATTTACAGTTGTTTCCAGGGCTGATCTTTCTCCTGGGATTACAGAACATCGTTCACTTACTGAACTATGTGGGAGAGTTTAACATTAAACTTTTTGTTTTTGTTTGCTTAGAAATCAATGAATGTACAGTTAATCCTGACATCTGCGGAGCGGGACACTGTGTTAATTTGCCTGTGGGATACACTTGCATCTGCTACGAGGGATACAGACTGAACGATCAGCAGACAAAGTGCTCTGGTATGGAATGATGCCTTCAGAAATCGGAAATAACCATGCTGTGAGATGTGGAGTCTGCTCAGGGGAAGCGTGATACAGAGCAGTCAGGAGTTGCTTCCTTTGCTGAATGGTTCTAAACTACACAGACACGAGGTTTTGTCTGTCAAATAGAATTTGCCAGCTAGTTGCTGATATAACCTTTCAGCCACTCCGAACTGAACATGAGTTTAATTAAATTGAATGAAAGCCTCTCCCATTGTGAAATGAGAGAAGAAGTGATTAGACACACCATCTCCTATCAGCTTTATATCACGTACCTAAAATTGGCAGACTGCTAGGAAGACATACACTTCTGTTTGGAGGAAGAACGACCGAATTAGTGCCTGTTTCTCAGAATGATGTGCCCAGCAGCCAGCTCTGCAGCTGGACTAAATTCAGTCATTTTGTTAGGTCTTTCAACCTTCTGCTGAAAAGAGAAGGTATATTGTAAACATCCCAGAAGCACGTTAGGAGATCTGCAAAGTAAGGTCTTCATCCTCTTCAAGGCTAGTAAGGTCTGGAGCAGAGGGCTCTGGTGAATGTCAGACAGAGTCCAGACTGGCTCTCCGTGAGTCGTTTGAGATTTGGAAGCGGCTGTATCGGTATCCTTCCTTCATTCAGCGTATTGTGGTTCCTCTCTAACTTGGATCAGAAAGAGTTTATTATATCATATTGCCAGATTATATACTTCCAGTTTTCCATGCTACCAAAAGCTCAGTAACTTCACACTGATACTCATGCTCGCAGGTGTAAACACAGTGTTAAAGAACAGTTTACCTACATCCACAGCCAAGCGGCAACTTAAAATCCTTGTAACTCATCCAAGCTGTGTTCATGTTCCATGCTTGCAGCGTGTGCTCAGCGTGCACTCACTGTAGGGATTTGAAGAGTAATTATGTCACATTCTTCAGACCAATACAATATTCTTATAGTCTAAGCCAATAATGGCATTTATTTTTCCAACCAAAACTATTTAATCCATCTTTTTTGCAGCTCTGAGGGAGAGGAAAACATACGCTTTTTTTCAAATAGTTAGAATAAATATAAGAACAGTCTTTTCAAAAGCATGACACAGAATACACAAAACAAGTCACAACTGAATGTATTATTCTGTAGTCTTATGTTTTTATTTCTTTTACAGATATTAATGAGTGTAATCAAGCACCCCATCTCTGTTCCCTTGGACGCTGTGAAAATACAGAAGGAAGTTTCCTATGTATCTGCCAAGCTGGATTCATGGCCAGTGAAGATGGAACAGACTGTGTTGGTAATAACTGGTCTACTTTATTGAAAATAAAAATAGAAAAACGAGTCAAGAAGCTTATCTAAAACCCCCTAAAGTCCTTTTTTCAGCTTTTTTCCTCAACGTCATTAGTGCTGGACTGATGTCTGGAAGCGTTTTTAACTGTATCTCACCAGGTATTGTGGTGAGAAAAATATTTGAGTATCTCCTATTACTTTTCAAAATTATAATTTGTTGAAAAACAAGAATTTATTCAGTATCATGCTGGTTTAGAAAAATTACCATTTAATAAAAACACCTTCTGTGGTGGAAAATACAAATATTCAAAACGTTCAATCCCTATTAGCCGTAACAAACCATATTTTTAAATATAGCTGCGGACAGCCGTGGACTGTGCAGAGCAACACAAACAGCCTGAGTTGGCCGTGGTCTTCCTCAGGTTAGCGCTGCCTTGGGCACAGTATTACATGGAGTGACACACGTTGCATTTGCAGCCATGGAGCTGCTCGCTGGCCTTCTTCCTGCAGCCTGGTTGTTTCTAGGTCTTGTCTCTGTGATTACAAGCGGTGAGGTAAAGATGGAACTGCTCGGTAAGAACAGCTGTAGGGCTATGGCTTGCAAACAGCTTGAAAATCCAAACTACTTAATTAAAGCAGAGTTTAGGGGAGATGCATAGTGGTTCCATGGTTTCTCTTCTCTTGTTCATCTGCAGATTTTGATGAATGTTCAAGACCTCATACTTGTGGGGAAGGCTTTTGTATAAATACCGTTGGCTCGTACAGATGTGAATATTGTGACAGTGGATACCAAATGAACAGAAGAGGTGAATGTGAAGGTAGGTTTGGACTCTTCAGCAGTGGGCAAGCCAAACAGCTGCAATAGGAAGAACCATTTGTTCTCGTTGACTGCTGTTTCTGATATCAACAGAAGACTTTACATCTATTTCTTTATTTTTGAAGTAATCAGGCCATTAGATAAAAACATTAAAAAAATTTTTTCATGTTTAACTTAATATTTTTCTACCTGGTGTATTTCTTTTAATTCCTTTCAGTCTCCACTTGCTATTTGGTTTTAGATGGACTATCTTGGCACAGTGGTTTTTTATCAGTTTGTGTTCAGAGTTCCCTTTCCCCATCTCACTCTGTGCTTTATTTCCATGGGTAATTTCCCTAGCTTAATTTTACTGCTGGATTTCTCTCTCACAGCTACTTTCTTCATTTAATTTTTCTTCAGATCACTTAACTTCTCCCTGTACACCAGCTAAAAATGGCAGAATGTTCAAAAGGACCTTGCTTGTTTTATCTATAGTATATCCTGGATGATGAAGTGAAGTTACCATTTATTCACATCACAGAAACAATGCCGAATGGTACCGCTGCTTGGAGCAATTAGCATTGCCTGCTGTTCAAGGGAGGCTTAGCACTGCGGCTTGAGCTGCAAAGGGAGGATTCTCAGAGGGTGCAATCTTAAACAAGAAACCTTTTTGAGTGCTCTCCAATCTTTGCAGCTATTTGATGTGTGGAACTGCAATTTAATTTTTAGATTTAAGACACTGCAAAGGAGTTCCCCCGCTATGGAGAGAACCATCTCAGGACGGCTATTTTAACAGCTCTTCACTTCATTGTTAGTTCTTCCCTGCATATTTTACCAAGTTTTTGTTTAAAAAAAAACCCAACCATTATTTTTCCTATATTATATAAAAGGTAGCAAATGATAAGCTGATTCCTTTTGATTTGGAAATATATATCTAGCAGGTATTTCATGTTGCAGGAGATCCTAGGACATCTGACCGGCAAAACTTCACATTATTTTTCAGTGCAATATTTTTGGCTTTTTTGTTGTTCTTTTTTTTTCTTTTTTCATTTTCAACTTGAATTGTGAACTAAAAACCACAAGCAGCCATTTCATTTTAAACATAGTTTTGTTCATGCTTTAGTCTTAAGTTACTTAGGACAGAATAAAATTGCTAACGTTGTTTCTCAAATAAGCGACGTAAAGCTGCTGTGGATAAATTTGCTGCTCTGCACGTTGCTAAAAGATTCTTCTTTCTATTCAGACTTTTTTTTTAAATTTAAATAAATGTTTCACACACTCCACTGTTACAACTACTTTTTCCAAATCTCCTCTATCAGTAGGGAATCTGTGATTCAAATAGGCTAGAAATCAGAATATCACAGTGTGTCAAATTTCTTACAAGCTTGTGCTTTAAGTAGGGTGGTGATAGTCCTCTATCATTCAACTTAATGATATGTAATCTGTGAAACCAAACTCTGTTGAAAATTATTTGAAGTTGCTTAAAGGAAAAGCCCTCCTACACTAAATCTATCAAACGAAGGAAATGACACATTCAGGGAAGCATTTCACCCTGTCGTTACACCTACACACGATAGTCACCCTACTGACAGATTCCAGATTCCACAAATAACTCCTTTCCACCTCCTCCACGCATCAGGAACAAAGGCGAGGATCCTCCAAGCTGCACACAGTACACACAGATCACTTACACTTCCTCGCCCCTTCTCCGTTCTGCCTTCAGGCTGTCCTCGCGGAAGGTCTGTCGCGCGCCTAGCCTGGGAAACGTAAAGAATGCATATATGCTGTTTTTGTAGAGTGTAATTTCTGTGGAACAATGTTAAAGGCATAGCTAAACATCATTACATATGATTAAATATTCTATAAAAATCTGCTTGTGATTGCTTTAAGCTTTTCAGCATTTAGACTTTATTTTGACTGAAAATTTCCCTACCAAATACATCACTCGTGTGTGTTTTAAGGGCAGATGCAGTCCAGGCAGTTCTGGGAACAGGTTTCGCCAGAAGTGGAATTTTTTTCTTAATAAAAAAAATCTCCCAGCAGTTTCACGAAGAAACGTTTGCTGAAGAGCTCCGTTGCTGTTTTCATGAGAAAACATTCTCAGCTGGACAATCACGATTCAATGAAAAATGGTGATGTGCCCACATGCAGTTAGTTTTTCGGGGCTGGAATGTTCAATTCCCTGAAGGTTGGAGCATTGTCCAGTTAAATTACAAGTACTGGAGGCAACTTTGCTTCTGTGAACTTGTTCCCAAAACGAGGAGTAAATTGCCTCCCTGCTCTCTGTGCCGGAGCAGCAGTCCTCAAGTGCAAACTGCTCGGCTTGGGGCAGAGAAGGGACGGGAGCTTCGGAGGCTGGGTTTTTCGTTAGTTCTGTGAACTGCACGGAGCAAGTCTGTGGTAGGAAAGATTATAATTACTGTGTAATTAAAGACCGTATTATAAAATGATACTCGAGTATGGGAGCAGACTGGAATGAGGCTGCCCACACAGTTTTAATTCCAGCATCTTTTGATCATTGGTAACTTGACAGCAGCATGTCTTGGAATGTCATTTTTGTGTGCAGGCTCTTTCAGATTGCATATATTACATGGAGTGTGGGTTTAATTGGAGCAGGATGAGATCCAGGTCCAGGCTCTGAGCATCTACCACGAGATCCACGAGTTTTTCAGGACCTATCTCTTGTTTTGTTGTGGGTAAACTAGGACCTCTCGGGAGGCAACAAATCCCTCTACCACCCTAAAGGTTGCCAGCCTCAGTGATATTTGTGTAGCTTTTGCCTCCTTTCAGATATAATTAGCTCTCTACTCGCTGTAAGGGTCTCTGATTACCAGTCCCACAGTTAAATTTATAGTCCACTTAACACTTACATGCTGCATAACTCTAGGACGCTGGAGAATACCAAATTCCTCTTCGCTTTAAGAAGCTAGAGTGACAATTTTATTGTTGTTGCATTGCACTTCCAAAGGCTCTTGAGCCTGACTATAGGAAAAACCTCAGGATACTTCAATATGGTAAAGGGGTGACGTAAACAAAGTTATTCTTACCTGTCTAAGCTAGAAATCCGATCTGTTGGATGTTATGTAGGACCTACAAAAGATTTGTAGTATAACAGAAAACTCAGATTAATGTGCACGTACTAGGATCTAATTTATTCCTCAGAGGTGCCCCTTCGCTGGTACTAATCTGTGCAACCTTGTACCTTCCTGGTCTCTGTGGGATGAAGTACACAACTCGTTAAACATGTTAGTATAACATGAGCACCGTCAGAATAACCAGATGAGTTTATTGTTCAGTGTTCTGCTGTGGCTGTGACTGGTATTTCCTTTTACCTTCTCTTTTGAAGACATTGATGAATGCCTGACTCCAACCACTTGCCCAGATGCGCAGTGCGTTAACGCTCCTGGCTCGTACCAGTGCATTCCTTGCAGAGCGGGATTCAGAGGCTGGAATGGACAGTGCCATGGTACGTCAGTACTCGTCGTATCTCCAGTTATAACTCTTGTTCCGAGATGCTGTGTTTCCTATTCCGTCAGTGTTACAACCTGGTGACAGCACTGTGCCTTGGGTCCCCATTTCTTTCCACAAGAATTGAAAATATGAGTTTTTTGAAGTTACTTCATGTTCTCAGGCATAGTATATGTGAGGAAATCATGTTTTACTGTGGAGAAATGAGAGTGCTAACTCATCAGTGTGACTGGGAGGCTTTCCAATAGGCCTCAATATGCTCACAAAGCATATTAATAAAAACTGAATTATCCGTACTTCCAGCAAAACATTAGCATATCTTAAAGCAGCTTGTCTCACTTTACGTTAGGTCTTTAGGACAGATTTCTCGCATAGTTTTGTCAATTTATTTTTAAATGTTTGATTTTTCCCCCCCCCCCCAAATCAGTTTTGCCTATTTGAGATATATTTAAGAAAGAGCAAATTAATCCATTGTGCAAAAAGAAATAATCTTTTGCAGTTTTGAGTGCCACTCCTGGGGCACTACCAGAAATTTCATTTTGACCTTACTCATGGAGGGTCTGCGATGAACGCTCCTGCCTGCTCTGCGGAGATAACCTACACAGGGGGTGTTTGTGTTATTGTTGGACAGATGGGCAGTGTACTTCCATAGCTGATTTCCGAAACGCTCCCAATCGCTGTGATGTGGTTCGGTTCATGAAGCAGTCCAGGAGGGTTGTTTTGGTTGCAGTAGCACTGGTAGCACCCACTGTGCTCTAGCCGCAAACGAGCTTTTTATCTGCGGGGCAAGACTAGAGCCAAGTTGCAGGGAAGCACGCGAAAAGCGTGTGGTGGAGCTGTCAGAGCCTCATCACCGCTCTGGCTGTACAGGTGATGCCTTGCTCAAACACCCGAATTACTAAAGAAGGTGTGTTGTAGCAATTATGATCTATCAACATGTCGTAGCTGCGTTATTTGGTCTTGTGATCGGACTTATTGTGGAGAAATGTGTTTCTGGGGTAATTTCATTGATTTTAATGGGGTTAGAGCAAGCGATGAAATGTTTACAGCAAACTGGTGTGGTTCGCTTAGCACGCACCAGTCCATGTTCATCTGTGTTTGGCTCTTTCCCACCTGCCTGGGCTCCTGCTGCCTTTGCAAAGGATGTGGCACGTGTGCTCTGTTAAGAAAGGTTTCCTCTTATTTAATTCCTTTTTTGAAAAATGCAAAGTTGACTTAATTCTGCGTTCTTTCATGATATCAAATTTGGTTTCTATGCCTATTTATGAAAATAGCCTGGTTGAAAATGCCATGGAATAACTTTCACTTGTTTCATTCTTGCTAATCAGGTTAGTAGGAGTGGAGTGAGAGAAAGAAAATAAAACTATTGCAAGGAATAAGTCTTGGTTCCAATTTGCTGATATTTTTTTTCCTTGTATAACTGCATGTAATTTCCCTTTTTCCTTTGTTTTATGAAATGTTCTAAGCCTAGACATCTCACTCACATCATTAGTGATGTGCTCAGTCTTAATTTTCTGTTTATCCTAGACTTACATCATGTTGGAAATGAGCCACAGACATTTCAGAAAATGTAATGCAGACAGAGCTTGTCTTAAATCTGTAGCTTTGCAGTGTGGTACAACTGGAAAGGAAAATATTTCCCAAGTTATCTCTGAAGGGTATTTGAGTCCATTGTTCCATGAATCCATTTTTTTCTGCTGTTAGGTTAGGTCAGTCGCAGCTCTGCTAGTTTTCCCCAATGCTATTTTCAGCCTTTTTTTTAACCTCGGCTCACTCCTTTGCCTGCACTTGATGCAGTTGTTCTTTGATGCTATTGATATTGCAATCTTCCAGGATTTAAAGCCAGGAACATAGACACTTTTGTTTAATGAAGGCAAGTCAATTGGTTCCCTTCAGACTTATGCAGATTTATCTGTAGTTTAGGTGGGAATTCCAATGTGAGATGCCTATTGGAAGAAATTAAAAATGGCACTCAAGTTCAAATCCTTTTTTTTTTTTTAATCAGACTTGCTACAGAACTTTCAAGGTCAAAATCTACAGGAAAACTGATTATAACTGTGCTTAGGGCAGAATTTGTGTAAATCTCCAAGCTCAGCTGAAAGATGGTTGTATCCAAGTTAATTATATGCTTATGCTTTCTTTGTATTCACAGATATAAATGAATGTCAGTACGGCAATCTCTGTACAAATGGACGTTGTGAAAATATGGAGGGGTCTTTCAGATGCGTTTGTGGCCAAGGGTTCAAGCTCTCTGCATCAGAGGATCAGTGTGAAGGTAGGAAAGAACATGACTAAAATTCCTAAGGTTGCGCTTACCTTTCCGAAATTATTTTTCACCCGATAGTATTCCTTTTAATGGAGAAACAACAAATGTACAACACTGAGCCAAACCTGTAAGAATATGCATTTCCATTTTATGGCTTCGATGATCATATTGTAGATTTTTATATTTGTTTGTAAAGTCAATAAAGAATGTGTAGTAATATTTGTATTGCTAAATTTGAATTTCTGCAAAATCCTTGGCATTTCTATCATTTTGGAGGTTTGGGGACAGTGGCTTTCACTGCCTTAATTGCTTTTCCTTCTATATTTTTTTCTTTCACATGCATGAGTGGAATCAACCCAGGCTGCGCCCTCTTGGAAGTAGTACATAGCAGAGAGACTTTGGTGTCATATTTGGAAGAACAGTGCCTGTACCTCCACAGTGCCAGGTTCTACATTCCTTCCCCGTGTAAAGTTCCCATCAGGACTGCTCCAGGGGAAAAAAATTAGGTCTGAAGTCAGTGCAGAGTAGTTGAGAGAGAACCTAGAGTGTGCGTGGGAGGTGTGAATATACCTCTCCTTAGGGAGGGGACTAACTGAAAGGTGAAAATCCCCAAAGGTGAAAATCTGGGAGAATGTCTCCAAGCTGTGGAAGCGCACAGAAGCCTGAACGTTTCTTGTCGGATGTTGTTTTTCCTCCTTTTCCCTTCCCCGACCCTTCCTTAAGTGTCTATGTATAGCACAAACACTTTCAGACTTCTGAGTGCTAAAAATAATGCAGTGAAACTAAATGACCGTTCGTGTAAATTTGTCAGGAAGTTTGAAACATAACATCGGTGTAAGTGAAGTGTCTTGAGTGAGTTAAATGTGCTGTCCAGGACACACAGCAGACTTTTCTTGGGGAAAGTATGTAGACAAAGTCTGACTGCTTCCTCGGAGCCTTTCGTGGAAAAGGGCCCTTGCCAAGCTGAGCTGGCATGTGCAGGCTGTTCCTCTTAAAGTGCACCCCTCGCAAGTGAGGACACGTACATGTGCCCAGATGCTTCGTGCAGTCCCACAGATTTTGGTGATCCTTAAATTCAACACTTATGTTTTTGCGAGGGACCGTTACTCAAGAGGTCAGACTACGTAGCCATAACACAGACCTGAAAAACTTCATTGAGTGACTTTCTCCTGTTTGACTCGGAGTCTATTTTCAGAAGGACGTTCTGCCGTGCCCGAGTCCTACCAGTGCCTGAGAACCTACCGTAGAGATTTAATTCCTGCTCCTTAAAGAGTATTTTATAAATACGGGAGGGAAAACGGGTTTCCTAGCTCAAACAAGACGTGTGCTGTGTTCTGAATTCCAAGTGCCACTCCCCACCAATATTTTGAGTTTTTCGTAGGAAAATTGAAGTTTGATGTTCAGGTCCGTCTGTTAACTGGGGCTGACCCCACTTCATGAGAAGTGAAGCGCTGAGGGATTAGCAGTGGTTATGGAAGCAGAGAGACATTTCCCCATGCTTAGAGGATGAAAATGTTACAAAGCAAGTGTTTAAAGGAGCCTTAAGGTACAGTTTAACAGGGGAACAGCCTCTCAGTGTGCATCTGAAAACCACACCCTGTTACAAGGTGGTGATCCTGCTGGAAAGTATTTTGTGGGTTTTGCTGACTCACTGGAGCGGCTGGCCGGTTACCTTTGCCAGATATAAAAGCAACAAAAGCGTGTGTGTGTGTGTATTTGTGTGCCTGTGCGTACCTGCTTGTACACTGAGGGACACACTGACACTCCCAGAGAGGATGCTGAATGCAGTCAGCTCAAGGAAAACATCCAATCTGCAGTTTCATGTATTTTTATGTGTTATATTGACTGTTTGCATTTGTTAATAAATCAGACCAAGAGAAGCAGTACTGGATATTGGCACTGCTGTTTTGTTCGGAATTGGTTATTGCACTGTTTGATTAGTAATTAGTATTTTCAGATGCGTTATCTTGTCACTCTCTCTTCTGCTTCAGATGTAGATGAATGCCAGCACCGATCACTCTGCACGAACGGACGCTGCAGGAACACAGAAGGATCTTTCAGATGTATTTGCAGCCAAGGCTACACGTTGTCATCTACTGGAGATCAGTGTGAAGGTAAGCTTGCGGACTTAAGCTGCTGATTCATTTCTTTTCAATAAGATCTTGAGTATTTCAGCTGTAGGCGTGAACTCAGATTCTGAGAACGGGGCAGAAGGATATGTTGCTCCTCTCTATTTCTCAATACTTTACTGTCAACCATTCAAGAGTCCCCACCTACACAGCCACATATTTAATGGATTCTTAGAAATAGTCCCTGTCGTCTTTCCACATACAAGCAATCAGTGTGTGTTTCCAACAGCAAGACTGGAAGAGCAGTTGACGTTGTTACCAAAAACAATTAAGCCTTTCCAAACCTTGTTGCTCAAATTCTGACACACAGGGTCTGTACTGCAAAAGCTCCTGCCAGCATACACTGTTCACGTGGGGGCCTGCTAAATTAAAACTTCTTCTCCAGCTGCTTTTGGGAACCTGTAGCCAGCCACCACAATCCCGCATGTGCACTGGCAGGAGAAAATATGTAGTATAAGATGAGTTCCAGGGGGATCTGCTGGAGCTTACAGCTATCTCTGTCTCAGAAGGCATTCTACAAACTGAGCTTGTAAAAAAAAAAAAAAAAAAAAAAAAAAAAA
>WKFP01014362.1:1114952-1147933 GCA_011057875.1 Pterocles orientalis
TAAAAAAAAAAAAAAAAAAAAAAAAAGAAAAAAAAAAAGAGATGAAAGATGTACAGTAAACATAGGGAGAAACGCTGTGTTACAGAAAACAGAAACGTTCTCTTATCTCTCAAGTAGAATGATTTGATTGTCCGGTAATAGGCAAACAGATTTTTTTCTAATTAATTATTTCAAAGCTACTCCCTTTTCTCCATCATTGACTATACCACCTGGTGTGGTACATCTGCTGCACCTTGAGAGCACGTGAGATTACTTCCTGGTGAGCTCCAGAGAAGGCTGTACCTCCGTTGCTTCCTTATCTCACCCTAGGGGGGAAAAAACCTCTCAGTTCAGGTCTCACTGTACATGTGGTACTTTCCAGTCCCTGGTGTGCCTTCTGTAGCTGCTGATACCACGGAAGACAAAGCCCCTTAGTGCTGCTGTACCTAATGGTGTTGTGCTGGTAGGTTAAACTTAAGGTAGAAAAACTTGAGATTACTCTCAAGTAACTTACTCTCGCCCGGCTTCAAGAGCTTAATGAGCTGCAATAGATGCAGAGGTACTGTGTCAAGAATCAGAGTGGTTCAAATTCTGTCCAGTTTCTCCAAGACTCAGAGATGAACATTTGTCACGTCCGAGGATACCCAGAAATGTATCGGGCTATAAAGCCAATGTGATTGGCACATCACTTCTAAGAAACGTGCTTGTTTATTCAATAAGGATTTCATCTACTTCAGAAGTTTTCTTAAAAATGTAGCAGGATGCTGGCTTGATCATTATACACTTGTGCAAAATTCTAGGGATATTGCAGAATTTGGCAGAATGATGCTGTGCTCATGTTCAGCTGGGCTTTTTGCAGCTCTCTGGCTGAAGTTCTTCTCTGGAAGTCATTGAACAGTATTCTCCTTGTTTAAGAATAAAGGTAATTTGCAAAAAATTGTTGTGTACATTGGTGTGTACGTGTATACGTGCAGTTTACACGCTCTGTATGCATCCTTGCACTGAACTCTTCCGAAAATTAGAAAGCACAACCTTCCACTTGAAGATAGAAAAAGAGGTTACTGCCTAGTAGTCAGAGGTCTTCAAGATACATGACCAGATTTTTCGGGAGATTCTCGTGCAGCAACCATAGGACCTGTGAAGAGTTGCATCAGAGAAAGGGAGCTTTGCATCCTATACGGAAAATAATGCATTTTGACTGAATTTGGCAGAAGACGCCTTCTTGTTGTGAGACTTGGCGTTAACTCAGCACAAGGGAGTCATTAATTTTTTTCCCATGCTCCTAGTCAAAATTAATTGCTGTTTGAAGTAAACCACAATGTATTTCTCAGTTGAAAATGGTTATAAAACGTGGTTATCAAAACGTCACAACTTTGTCAGCGTTAAGTGCAGTTTTATCTGCAATAACACTCGTTTGTGTAAGAAAGCCATCCCTGTTTCTTATTGTTATCAAACAGATTAAATCCCAAGGATAGCTGCCCTCTGATCTAGCGTGGGCTGTCCAGAGATGAGTGTAGAAATGGGTCGTGTCCTCTTTTTTAATTACAATTATTCATTCCTGCAACACAGGAAAAAGTTACAATTCTAATCAGCTAAAAATCCATGCCTAAGATATCAGAATAATCCAAGGCAGTGGAAAAAGTCTTTGATAACTGTTTTTCAAAGGAAACCATCTGCGTTATCAGAGCAATGGCCTCAGTGAATTACGAGGGAGGGCACTGTGGAGCCAGGGGAATGTTCCATACAAGATGCTGCTTTGATTTGACTCTCTCATTTCCTGTTTGCTTTTAAAACTTGAAGTCACAGTCATCAAATACCTTGTGATCATTAGAGAAACAAAACCGTGTAACATCACTGGAAGGTGGGCACGTGCCGAGTTAATCCTGCACCCACAGCGGCTGTGCTCTGTTTCATCCTTTGGGCTGCCTTTAAACCCTTTGAAAGACAACGGGACGAAAAGCCTTTAGGTGGAGACAATGCCAGTGTCCTGTTCTTGAAATATTTGATTATTTTCTATCTAGTTTGTGTCCTGAGACTTAACCTGCTACGCAGCACTCAGCACCTTTATCCCACAGCACCAGCTCTGCTTGGGCTTGCCCGGACTCCGGGGGACATCTGAGTCAGGTCGCTCCCAGCTCAGGGATCTCTGAACACACCCAAAGATGCATATTGCAAACTACAGATTTGCGTTAGCGGGCATTTGTTGTGCCTAAGTGGACAGCTGCTTGGATTTCTTTTTAATTGCACGACGGCAACACCGCCCTCACTGTTAAAGTAAGGTGGAGAATGATATGAAGATCTGTTACGATGGCTTTCATTAGAGATGCAGGTGGCACATGTTAAACATATTTTCCAGGAATAAATGACATAAAAACTCAAATTTTAAAGCTCTCTAGAGATACAAGAAGTTTGATGAAAGGGAAGTTAAAAGGACATCTGAGAGTGCAGTGAACTTGATTTCCACACACAGTTATTCAAGGTGCTATGTTAGTATCAAAGTATCGCTGTTAAAAGTTTCATCAGTTTTTATATCATCTAATAATCCAGTTACATTTTTATTTCAGATGTTGATGAATGCCTTCAAGACAGTGATATTTGCCTTGGAGGAAACTGCATGAATACTGACGGGTCTTACAAATGCACTTGTCCAGATGGTTTCCAGCAGATAGCGAATAGGGGATGTCAAGGTATGAAACAGCTCTAAAAAATACCTGGATCATTGTTATAAATGTGTAAATTTGTAAGCATGACTTGTGATAGTCAGAGATCATGCAAAGGAAGAGAAACTCTTTATTTATCCTTTCTCTTTCTTACCCTTCTCATTTTCTTCTCATTTTGTATTGCTCTCTAAGAGCAATATCTGCTGAGAAATTATTTCAAGAGGCTGAAATCTCAACCCTCATAACGTGAGAGGGAATCTCCATTAGAACTAACAGAGATACAGTGCTGTGTTTTCCCAAATCCTGAAAACTTCTATTTTGACAGAACCTTCTATGTGGTTGAATCAGTGATGCCACAGAAAGAGCAGCATCGTTAGCGTCAGGTCCCATGAATTAAACTCTCTTTGTGGCGATGGGAGGAGGAGAATCTGTTTTCTGAGGCTGAGTCAGCATTGCCAAATCCGGAAAAATACTTCCCGGCTTTTAGCTCTGAACAAGCTCAGCTCCACGTTGGCACAACACCCAGGCGTGCCTCACAACTCCCTTTAGCTATCCCTTCTTTATGAGACGAGAACCGTGGTACTGGAGCTGGAAAGTGGTGGAGCCCCGTGCTCTGAGTGACTGGAGGGCCAGGAGGCTGGGGGCTGCTTCTGCTCTCGTAGGCGCAGTGTAGCTTGAGCTGAGAGGTTGTGTTCCAGCTGATCTGCGTTGGAGATCTTGTGCAGCCAACAGTAGACTCCCTGTAGACGGTCGGAGTTTTCTCTGTGAGTGCTTTCTCCGAAAATGTTGTGTTCAACTTACACAAGTGTGTTATTAGACCTTGCTTTAGCAGATAAAAGAGAATTGATCTCAGGCTGTAAATCGGTGCCAGCGGTGATGCCACCCTGTTCTCTTCACTCTGCTATGTAAAGTAGTAGTATATAGGCTTCACGTTGTGAATGGATAAATGTAACAAGTCTGAAAGCAGTTGTGAGCCAACGACGGGACAGGCAGTAAAGGCAGTGTTTGTAACAGAAAAATGTGAAGGAAGATGGGAAATCATTTCAGGTAAGAACACCCCGCTTGAGAAAGAAGACCACCAACACTGGAAAATGCCAACTTACTGTAGAGGGGACTGAAACTGCTTGAGAAATGGCCACATCAATATCCAAACAAATGGAAGCGAGGAGGAGCTGGTACAATGAATAGCAAAGAACTGGACACAGCAAAAGAACATGAATGGAGATCTTTGGCTAGCAGACGTGTGGCTAGACTTTCACTGTGCTGACTACTTGTTATTAAGCTGTTACAGGATGCAAGAGTAGAATCTTTATTCATCAGAGCTGGAAATTTTTAGAATATTTTCTTGTCCCATATTTCTTTATGTTTCAACAGTATCTTGAAAATATTTAAGAGCAGCAGCTAAGCTGAGACATTTTTAGATGACTGAAAGTTAGTTCTATCAGGGTTCTGTAATAGCAAGAAAACCATAAAATTTTTGAGAGAACCTACTTGGAGAGATCAGAGGTGTGGTAAAAGATCAGATAACAGGCCACTAGTGCAGAGTGATCTTAATGACCTGGTACAGTGGGTACGAGCAGCCTGTGTGCGTTTCAGTATATCCTGTTCTGTACTGAAGAAGGAGTCTCGGTCACGCTTGTTAGGGTGGTAGCCTGCCTGCTAGTCACGGTCAGAAAGAGTCAGCTGAATGTGAGCTTCCACTGCAACCCTGTGGCCGGTAGGACTAATGCGCTCCCCAAAAGACTGAAAATCAGAATATTCGTCAGGGGTAGGTGCGGTGTGCTTACCCCATTCACACTGACACAGCTGCTCTGGGCACGCCGTTGTCCTCTGGCATTCTGGTGCCCGCGATTCCAAGTGGATGCTGAGCAGCTGAGGAGAGTTCAGAGATGAACCCAAAAAAGCCAATGGCCTAGGGGAAAAAGGATTGAATGCTTTTAAACTGTTTGTTTGGTTGAACTAAAAATGAGGAGTGACTCGATCACAGCCTTGCTGCCTTCAGAGCATGCCATCATGGAAAGCAAAGAGCTGTTGAACTAAACGGGCAAATTTACCACAGGGTGCCGTGTCTGCAGCTTGAATCCAGCCTAGACTAGAAATGAGGAACACTTCTTTGGTAAGGAGCAAAGTTGGAAAAAGTCCAAAACATGGGAAAGTGCGCAGTTTGCCCTTTCAGATGAATTAGACTGTTTCCCTAACCTTGTTAGTTTTGTTTTCCTGTGTTCTCATACATCGTTCCACCCTTGTGCCATCAGCTTTTTTGGTCTCCGGTATTTTTCTGGCAGTTGTAAGAAACTGATAGCTTAGTCTTGAGAATTGTGTGCATCATGAGAAGGTACCGTCCTGTCCTTGCCACCGCTCATCTCCCAGCCTACCTGACTTTCAGAGAGCTTCAGGAAGTGTGGCATTGGTCTGCATGTACCTGGAGTTCAGGGACTGGATGTGCGTAGGTGTTCACTGACCTTTCCCTGGGCTCCTCATACAGATACCACCCTTCCCCGAGCTGCCTCTGTTCTTTCCACATCCGTGCCATGACTTCAGGACCCTGGCCTAGAAGGTTTACACACAGGAGAGAATCAGTCTGTGTCTAAAGAAAAATCTGTAATGGATGCCCTGGGTCTTGAAATAGTGGTTGAGAAATCTTAATTTCTCCAGTCTATCGAAATTATTGTCTACTTCAGCACGTTTCGTGTGGCTGTAACAACAGCCGCAATCTAAGCAAGAAAAGACGCGGTTAAGAACAAGAAATTGTTGTATCAATGGTGACGGATGAGTGAGCCTTGTGTAAATTTGTGTTTGATCTCAGCATGGTACCAGGGTTTGTAAAGCAGAATACAGAAATGCAGCCACAGTGTGAGCGCTAACTCATGGGAAAGTTGTGTCTCCTTAAGGAATGAATGGAGTCCTCATTTCTGATGGCAGGTTTTGTTGGTACGACGAGTCACCAGTCAGAGAGAAATGCTTGGTTTTCACATTCACACATTTGAAAAATGCTTTCTAAATTAAAAAAAAAAAAGGCAAGAAAAAAAAAGGCAATGATGACAAACTCTTACAAAAGCAACCTTTTGGGACCATTCCCGTTCCCCATCAGCAAAAAAGTGCATTTGGCTTTAAGTTACATAAAATCAGCCTGCTGGGAGAGATGCAGCTCGAGACCCGCTGCTGACACGTGGAGCCGGGTGCACAAGGTGACCTGCACGCGGCCATCAAACAGCAGCGAGATGGAGCCGTGTGAGAGTTCCCCAAACACAGCAGAAATGCTGGCTAGTGTGGAGCTTATACTGCTGGTATCTCACAAATCCCTCTCATCTGCTCATCCTCATCGCAGAGTCATACAGCGAGAGCACGATGCAGCAGAACATACTGATGCCTACACAGAGTGTAAGAATGGTCCCAGAAGATTTGGTTACTCTGGACAATGAGCACCATTTACCCAGCTGGTGGCAATAAAAGCTGCTTTTAAGACTAATTGAACTTAGGCGGAATAATTAAGGGTATGATGATTCGCAAAGCCATTGATGTCTCTGTGTTTTCAGATATCAATGAGTGTGAGAGATCTGACCTCTGTTCACCTCACGGGGAGTGTCTGAACACGGCTGGGTCCTACCAGTGCATCTGCGAGCGGGGCTTTTCCGTGTCTGCAGACGGCCGAACGTGCGAAGGTGAGACGAGTCACGACAATGCGTTCCCATTGATTTGCTGTTATTAATTGGATAAGAAAAGCAGTCCCTTTGGGTATCGTACCCCAAACCCACTGGTAACTCAGCAATCTGCCACCTAAGGGCCCTTTGTTCTTTTTGCTGCTCAGTGCACGGTGTGTTGCTGTTTGAATTGTAAGAAGTGTAACAGGCAATGGACAAAATGGACAATGCAATGGAGTTAATGTTCGTTAGAAGCTGTGGTTTAATTTTTAATTATTTTGCTATCTTAACATTGGATTATATTTTGCAAAAGAAATCTGTGAAAAGGGAGGAATACTAACCTAACTATGGCAAATGATGGTGAAGAAGGGATTTATATCCTTATATTAAGATATAGGAAACCAGTGGGCATCTGTAGTAATATTAAAACCTATTCACAGATGGGAAATTATTTCTATCTTATAGCAAGGGTGGAAGGAACCAATATATATAAAACACATGTAAAGCGAGTTTAGAACTCGGGCTTCTGATAAGTTTCGGTGGGTAAGCCCTTTCTGCCATAAATATTAAGCTTCTTGAGTGCATTAGCAGCAAGGCTGAGCTGCCTGAATGTTCCCATTGCTGTGTGCAGGACAACAGAACCTTGCTTTGTCAAGACTTTTTTTTTTTTTAAAAAGATGCAGCTGAAGCATCCATCCAACAGAAGTAACTCCAGTGAGAAATTGTAATAAAATGCTGTCTGTGGTAGAACCTCAGGCATTTGGAAATGGCAGAAGTGGAGTAAACAGCAGTAATTAGATCCTTACCGTGCTAAACCCAGCTTATTCTTCCTAAGGGTGTGCAGGTTTGCTTATTACAGGTATTTTTCATATAAGGTTGTAAAAGCTGCTCCAGTAATAGCACTGGTGAGAAACGTCAGCCAGGAGCCTAGAATGTGAGTGTAGCGGGGGTTTGGTTTGGTTATAGCATGAGAATAGATCCTGTTGCTAGTGGGACGCACACACTGGCCAGTGAGGCTGCTCTCCTGCACGGGGAGACGTGTGCTCCGTGATACCAAGGTGATATGTGGCTTTGTGTAGTCAGGGATGCTGACGGAAAACAAAAATTCCTCCGACTGGATGAGGAATGGCTGTTGTTCTGGATGAGAGGACTGTTCAAGACAAGAAGCCTTGTGGGAAAAGTAATAATTCAGAAGGGGGAAAAAATCATATGGTAGCAGTTCAGCAGGATGTGTGCAGAAGAGAAGCACTGAGCGGATGACAGCTCAGTGTTCAAAGCTTCGGGTGGTAGATCTCAAGCAGAAGCAAACTGTTTTCTATCCCAGAGGACAGGGCAGTAAGTCCGTATGGGATGGGCTTTCATGGGCCAGCTCTTCTGATAGTTCACTTGGGGATAGTGAGAAGGTTCTTCCTTCGGTGAGGAGATGCTCTGAAACTCCTGACTGTTGCATTTGCTCCCGCTACTTTCACCAGGGGAAAAAGAGCATTACGGCATTGTTAGTGGAGCTGGCACGTAACCTGCCGTGTCGTTAGTACCGTAATAGCTAATGAACTGAAACACACCACTGGCAGGAGTGTGTTGCGCTGATGTAAGGGAATAAGTGCTGTATATTTAGATATAGCATGGCATCAAACACGCTATTTGTGGTTTAATTATTATTGATAACTTTAAAAAAATCCTGTAGTATTTTTGGTGCTTTTTCCTCTATAAACATTTACTTTATTTTGTAATCGTGGCATAAGTTGAAAGAAACATTCTCTTACTGCCAAGACAAAAGCCTGGTCCAGTAGGCTAGAGAGAGCAAATCTGAATAACTCAGGTGATGGATGAACAAGGCAGTATTTTGTGATTTCAAGTAATGGGGATAATTTTAAAGCATGTGCATGGACTCATTTGGCAGCATGGATGCATTTCACCCAGTGTTTAGGGAGGATAAGGTTAAATATCTTCTATTTCTCTGCAGGAAAAGTAGTAGTAGGTGTTCTGCCTCACTGTTTAGCATAGCTAAGAAAAAAAAATATATTGGTCAGAGAAGAATGCAGCCTGCTCTTAGGAGAAACCAAACACTTTATTCCAAACCAAAGTTAGAGGAACATTTACTAACCTTGTGAAATCAAACTCGCAGAAATTAAATAAGGCAGAAGTGAATAGAAACACAAATTTAAAAAAAAAAGTTGGTGGCATCTAATTTTAGGGGATGTACCAGAAACAATGAGCCCCTCTGTCTGAATTTCTGACAGTTTAATAAAATAGCTCAGTTCCCAGGGAAGGGTCACCTTCACATATGATGAAGTAGTACACAGTTAATCTCCATTAAAACAAAAAGGCAAACTTTTGCTAAATAGAAAAAGATGAAATCCCAAAATCTTATTTCCAGGATTGTGAGTAGTTTTGGAACTTTCTAATGAAGAAAGAAACAACAAGTACAAAACCAGTTGAGCGTGCTTCACAAGTAATTGGTGGTGTGTATGGAATACAGATCAGACTTTATATTCACTGCTTGGAAAAGTATTTTAATAACTTGGCAAAGCAAGGGTACTTCTAGTCTTCTGAAGCAGCAGCACTGCTTTTCTACCACGATTAGTTTCTCCGTTCTGTCATTTTAATAAAAACAATTCCAGAGTTGAAAAAAAACCTCATTTAAAGGGAGCACTGATGGTGTCGGTGTTAATATCATGGTGTCAGCTTCCTGCGCAAAGGCAGGATGAAACAAAAGGATCCAAAATAAAAGGAACGTGTAACATTCCAGGTACTGAGAGAGGATGTGGCTTCCAGCCGCCGGAGCTACTGTTCTTTACACTAGGTGCCTCTGTGAATTTGCTTCTAGTTAAGTGAGTGAGAATAACTGTTTATACCATCAGAGAAAGAACCTGAAGAAATTTTGCTGGATTCAGACGCCTCTGTGTACCTGGGGAGCAGATTTTCCATATCTCCAGACTGGTTTTGTATGAGCTTGACTCGTCTTTTTGAAAAGTCAGAAACAACAACAACATAAACCATTTAAGAACCCCATGTGGTTCAGTTCTGGGATGGAGTTTTCACGGCCATTGGCCAAAGTAAACTGAACAGCTGCGGAGTCTGTGTCTTCTTCCAAGGTGTAGACAAACTTTTGTTGTAGCGGTGACATTCCCCTGCCGCCTGGCCCCAGGCTCAGCAACGCGGCGGTGCCAGGCTCTCGGAGCAGGAGGCTCTCGCCGCGCTCTGTCAGGCTCTCTGGGGTTCCCGTAAAGGCAGCGTTTTACCCAGTTGGCAGCCAGTCAGCTGTGTCGGCAAAAGCTCAAGTTAGAGGTTCTCTGATGCTTAAGTCAATACCCCAAGCGCCTCTTCTGTCTCCATGTCCAATCCCATGTCTCTTGGTGGCTCCCTCATTTTTCTCTCTCTTTACTCCAAGCCCCGAGCTGCACTGCGTCCCTCAACAGGCACTCCAAAAAACGTACACATCCCACCAGAGCTCTCCAACCTCTGCTTCGTCCTTTCCCCTCACTTACCATCTTGTATCCTGTTCTCCTTTCCTTGTCTCCTGAATAAGTCGCCCACCTGAGCCTTTGGATGCTTGCATGGAGCATCCACAGATCATTCCGTGATCCAAGAATAATTTCCAAATCCGTACTCAAAGATGCTACGTTATCTATTGTTCAGGATTATTGTGTGCCTCAGAGGTCTGAAAACAAAAAGCAGCGCTGTGAGCAGTGCAGAACTGTCACCTCTGCCACCAAAGACATTTTAAGAGAGTGGATGTTGCTGTAACTGCACATCACAGCCCTCGCTCTGCCCATGTGCATGGCAGACAAGGCAGCTTGAGGAGGAGGGTGCGGTGCATCTAGGACTCCTTTGGGGGCAGAGTGTTGTCTGGTACATGGAGCAAATTTTATGCAGTAGACGACTTCACAGCTTCACCAAATCTCTGGTTTAATAGAGAAGTAAGAAAGCTCAGGCTTCTGCCAAACGTAGATTGAAGGATGCATCTCCAGAGTGTGCCCCGGTGTGCTCCCTTCTTGTCTTACCATGAGCAATCCCACACTTCACCAGCCTTCTCACCTTGCTGACAGAGATGGTTTAAGGCATCAACTTCTTATCTGGATGCTGGCTAGAGAAAAGCACAAAGGGGAGAGCAAGAATCTCTTTCTTACCTGCATCATCGCAATGTTAGGATGGCCATCCAGCATTACTGCCTCTAGATGGCCAAGGTTTTTATTCAAATTAGCATTTTACTGATGTTCTTATGACAGTGGCTTTCCTGTATGGGTGTTACGGGCAGCTCTGGAAGTCTCAGCATCAGAGCTCTGCTCCCCTAAGCACTGTACAGAGCTGTCCTAGGAAACAGTTCCTCTGCCGTGTAAGTAGATTTCAGTGAGATTTAAATACCACGCTGGAGGTTAAGTATGCCTTCATCTTGTTCGGGTTGACAGAAAACAGGAACACGGTGCCCAGCTGAACAGGAGTGCGCTCGAGCTCACACATGTTTTGCCTTTCTTTAGATCCCGATGACGTTAGATCAAAGGAGTTTTGATTAAAGCCGGCAGCACCGAGGCATGGGTTCTAAAGCAGGTTGTAATTACAGAGAACTGCTTTAGTCACTGTACAGACAGAGGATATATTAGTTTCATATTTAGTTTTTCCCCTTGCTTTGTCTCCATATAGCAAGAGAATTGCCAATTACAAGGCTCATGCTTTACAGGGTGATTAAGGAAACAAATGCCCTTTCCGGCTGTAAAACAGGAGTCCTTTGAGTGAGCTGTCTAGACAAGGAAAAATATTTGGTGCTTGGACCTTCTCTGTAATTTCCCATACACTGAAAGATCCAGTCATGTTCAGACTGTGTACTTTTTAAAAACAAAACCGTCTTCTGTGGCTATATATACTAAATTAGGACAGTTGCTACAATCACAAGTGTTGTTTCTGCAGCTTTTCAGTCAATGACCTTGGTTTACCTTTGGAGAACCAGCTGCACGATCTAGTCCCCTATCTGCTTCCTTTAACATTCAGCTATTAAGTAAGAGAAATACTGTAATTTAGGTAATTCTGAAATCCCCAGTTGTAGTTTCTTCCGTCTGGGCTTTTAACAGAGTAGCTGTCCTTTGGCTCAGGAACTTCTGTTATTAAACTGCAGTTGGCCACTGACCCTACAAACACTGCGTTATTGTCTGGTGTCTTAAATTCCTGGCCATCAACCCACCATTGTTTACTCATTTTGAATTCCTTTTCTTAACAGGGTTTTCTGAATAAGAGAGAGAATATTCAGATTTTTTGACCACATATGTGAAACTGCTGATCAGATGCGACTAACCATTAAAATACGTTATGAGGGTATAGTGCACAGCAGCAAGAGGGGGGGACAAGGAAACACAACCATAAAGAATTTGTATTTTTTCTCCCAGTAACTCCACATGCATCTGTTTATAAATCTGTTATTAGGGTGACAGGAAAAGGAAAGGGTATCAGAGGTAATACTTGACCTTTCACCTTGGACAGGGTCTTTAATACAGATGTTACTCTTCTAAGATAAATTAATTCAATATTTTTCCTATGTTCAATAAATCAAGATGTAAAGACCATCAAAACCTTTATTGACAAAACCAACAAACCAGATACGTTATTCTGCCAGTTCCATCTCCAAGTACTTTTTTATAATTGTCAATTATATATGTCTCCTAGATCTCAGTGTATGTAGTACATACAGGTTTTGAATGAATTCTCTATTTTAGCTGAAGGTTGTTAGCCAGTGAATCAGTTCAGTAAGAGAAGAGGTGAGTTTTCCATCACTAAAACATCCTAAAGTGAAATTAGATGCCTTTCTGAAAAAGATGTTAAAATTCCACAGTGTACTCCGTTGGTACAGAAATTGCCAGAGACAGTTTTTTAACCTCTTGAAGAGATTGTGCATGGTCTCTTCTGGCCTTAAAAATCTATGTGATTCTAAACCTGTTCAGACTCCAGCCACAGCCCATAGGAAAAGCTGCTTTTCAAGGCTGCAGAAACGCCTCTCTGGGGCAGACAGAAGGTGTGGATGAACTTGTGTGCTTGGGGAGCCAGAGGCAGCGCAGCAGGAGCCTGTGTGCATGGTAGTGACTTGCTGCTCCAGTCTGGACAGCATGGGGACCTGTGACCACGTGGGTCAAAGACCAAGAATTCCCTTTTAGCTGAGCGTAAGACACAGTTTAAAAGTAAAGATGCTCGGTGAGCGCTGTCAGAAGAACAAAGTGCATCTTTGCTGACTTTTCTAGGCCTTTGTTTGGCACAGCTGTGAAGAGCTGGAGGAGCAGACAGGACCACGTTTGAGCCCTGCTCTCTCCTTTCAGAAGGACTCCACGCAGCAGTGCAGCTCACCTGGCAGTACAGGATTCAGTCCCACCAGCTCTTTAGTTCAGTGAGTGCCTAAGGCCTTCGCTGGGGGTAGAATGATGGCAGGCTCCATCACATCATGGTCTGCGGTAATGTGCAGGGTTAGCCATAGTAGCTAGTACACAGATAAACCGAAAGCAAATCACTCTATTCACCATCACCCCGAGGCACAATGCAAAGGTAATTCCAAGTGGACAGCGGCCTTACTTAACAGTCATAGAGGTTTCTAGGAAAGAAATAAAGCAATCATCTCTCTGCTTCAAGCTGCAGAGGAATTTAGAAGGCAGAAGGTACAGGTCCTAGTATCCTGGCAGATTCCCAGTTTAGTTGGGAAATGAAAACACACCGTGACATCTTGAATGACCACAGATGGTCAGGGTCTTGGGTTTAGGCCTTGCTTTAAGTGAAGATAATAATAACACTCCTAGCACTTGTATTATACTTACAGAAATAAGCCCCATTCTGCCACAAGCAGCTCTGCTTCATTGCAGCTTGGTGGGCGGCTGAGTCAAAGAGCAGGCTCACACCCATGACCCTCCCTTGTGAGGCCAGCAAACCACAGACAGAACTGCCAATGCAAGGTCCAGTACGGAAATCATGCAGGCGCTGTAATTCCTCTGCCTACCCGAATAAGATCGTTCATATGTGTAAACATACAGGATTGGAGCCAGAAGGCTCAGTGCACAGATGTTCACCACTTACACCATGAAATGCTTTTCTGTACCGAGAGCTGGAATGCGATCTGTGCAGCGCTTCGGACGATGGATGCAGCCATACCCTTGAACTTGCCGGCACAGTGGGTTCAGTTTCACAGGTGCTGTCGGCTGCATAGTGCTACACTGGCAGGGTCTGTGAGTCAGAGAGACGATCATGTGTGAGCTGTGTCTTACTCTGGTATGTAGCATCATGCCAGGATTGGCAGGTTTGGTGAAACAGATGGGAGACAATTCACCAAAGCCTTTGTCTGCCGTAAGATATTTCCTGAAAAGTTAACACTGAAACGATCTCTTAAATTGTACACACACTTACATTAAATTTGTGTCCTGTCCTTTGTGTTTTCCTTCCCACCGTATAGATGGATGTTGCTGCCTCTGTTTGCAGAAGTGGCCCGTCTGTTGTTTTTCTGCACTGTTCACGAATGTCCGCCTCTGACTGTCACACGGCCTGTCTGATGTTAAAATTCTCCCTTGCAGATGTTGATGAATGTGCGAACGGCACAATATGTGGCAGTCACGGGTTCTGTGAAAACATGGATGGCTCCTACCGCTGCCTCTGTTACCAGGGGTACCAGGACGCCCAGGATGGGCAGGGCTGTACGGGTGAGTTCTTAGGTGCAAGTCGTCGTACCTGCACGGTCCTACTGAGCAAAAGCCGCATATGAGCAAAATGCGTTTCTTCACAAGAACATTTGTGTTTTCCATCATTTGTTCGAGCTGTAGCAGTTACTAGTACAATAAGGCTGAGCTGTGCTTTACTGACTGCAGTTTGTGCTAGGTGGAAACTTAACTGTGGATCCATTTAATGAGAACCTGTTACTAGGATTGAATGGAAACCAACAGCAAATAAGCTGAGACACTCATTTCATCTTTAAAAATAAAAAAAACGCAAACAAGTAAAGCCACTGTGTCTGCACGTCAGGACATTCATAAATACAGATCATAATAGACTGAATTTAATACTTTAGCCTATCTAAATGCAGCATCTGTTTAGTCTCTGTCCTACCCCCTGCAGGAAATAACGCCTGGCGCGCGGTACAGCCCGTCTGAACCAGGCGGCACACCTCCCCTCCGTCGCCACAGCGTGGGTGACTGTAACAGGGCTTCAAGCTCCAGGAAAGGCACCTATCACCACAAAAAGATGTGAGATTTTTGGAGATGTGTAAATGCTGCACATTTCTCTTCTGAGTAACAGGTTGCCAGATCTGGTTTTAATAGTGATGGTTGGACCTGAGAACCATCTGAGGCAGCACAAGTTTATAATAGAAAATTAATACCAGATCAAGGAAAGGTATTCATTAAGTAATTTCTTCAAGCCAGACTCAAGATGAAACACATTTACCAGGAACAGAGACCTAAGCGGAATACTGGACAGAGAGGAGGAGTTAGAAGTTTTACAGAAGTGTTTGTATGTGTTTTCTAATATATTAAATAGTTTTATTACAAAATTCCTTATGCCATTTGGCACTTAGTTTGCAACATAGCAGTGTATGCTTTTGCATACAGTGACTTTTCAAGGATGAAAACAAATGAAGCAAAGAAATTTTAAAAAAAAGGAAAAAAGAAAAAAAAAGAAAGCAAAAGCTGGTGTGAAACTAAATCTGAGCTGCCAGTGAAGTGATTCTGATTCTGCACCATAAAATAATGCCGTAGGGTTTTTCCTTGTATACACTATGTAGTATAAAATATTCTTATAAACTTTGATGCTAGTTATATTTGTATAAAAAAGAAAAAACAGCCAAGAATCAGCATTCAGCCATATGGACAGATTTTCATTCTTGCTGGATAAGAGCTAAAAAGGATAAAGCATTGCCTCACAAGTTATACTTTAGATGATACCCAATTATAGAAATTTCTGAATTGTGACACAAAGTATAATTTTCAGATTTTCTCATTGATAGTCAAAGTGGATGTTCAAACATAAACTTTAGCAACTGGAAAGAGAGTAAAGTTAAGGGATCCTGATAGTATTTGGTAACAGTTGGTTAAACAGCAGACAGCTCTCCCATCTATCAAAAAGCATTTCAGCGCAGCCCTGTTAGCATGTATATGGCATCCAAGTGAGAAGCATGTGGGGCTCCCTGGGTGTAACCCTGGTGGGTTCCAGAGCAGCCTGGGTGGCTATGCGTTGAAGAGGCACGTGGCAGCCGGTGAGGCTGGGGAATTCACTGTTCAGGGGATGTTCAAAAGGAAAATGGGATTTTGAGGAGAAAAAGGGAATTCTCTTTTCATAGTGCAGTCTGAATCACACCGAAACCTACTCATTTTGCTCCTTGAATTCAGTGGAAATTTGATACTAAAGAAAGTTACAAGAACAAATGAAATGAGTCTGAATTTTAAATCCCAAGAAAAGGGTACAAAGAAAAGCAAGCTTTTAAAAATGAGCAAGAAACATGAAAAAAAAAATTATGGCCAGTGTTCTGGTCTACAGGCAGCACCTAATCAGCACTGATAGTCTATAAACTGTGCTGTGGCTTTCAGGGGCCTTTATTTCAAAGGACTGACTACTTGTTTATGAATCCACTTAGGTATTAGTGAGCTTTTAATCCTTCCCCAGAGATCACATCTGTAATCTGGCAGACGATGTTGGCCCAGATACAGCAGATAAAAGTACAAACTGTCAGTAATGGGTCTGAATTGATTTATGGTTTGAATTTTTTCCCCAGATGTGAATGAATGTGAAATGCTGAGTGGAGTATGTGGCGAAGCCCTCTGTGAAAACGTCGATGGTTCTTTCCTCTGCCTGTGCTCTGATGAAAACCAGGAGTATGATCCGATGACCGGACAGTGTCGCTTCCGTGCCTCACCAGGTAAAATGCCAGTGGGTTGCTGTGTGCTTGGCATGATTTCCGCTGCATGTGTAACCAACGGAAAGGTGACGTTGGTTTACATACTGGTGTTGCTTTTACTACAACAGAAGAATTTAAAACTTCTGTGTTCTTGAAAGTGCGTGCGTGATAATAGGTGTTTCTGGGATGGAATATGTTATTAGTGAATCGTTAGCAGTGGAAATGTAGCAGAAACACCTTCTAAATTTTATACGTCAACAGACCTGGCAGCAATAATGAACAGTTACAGCGGTTAAGAGAACACAAGCTCGTTTGCTGTACTGTAGCAATGCAATGTGATGTGGAATCAAGTCGATGGTCTGATTTTATTTTTTGGTCAAATTTTTACAAATATCCACTAGTAGGCTTGGAGAATGTTTAAGGGAGCATATGATTAAAAACAAAATCTGTATATAGCAGAATCCTCTTAGCATTACCTAGTACTAATAAAAGTCCTCAGAAAAGGTAGTTGGGAAAGCAAAAAACCAAAACACTGAATTGTTGACAGTCTCTTTGAGTGCCATTCCTGTTTGCAAGGGAAAATACTGAAGTACCTTCCCACCATGAAGCAGATTAGCTGAAATACCCACTGATGATAGCTGAAGTTGAAGTATTTAAAATTCTGCCACGAATTTATGGAAGAAAATTGTTTAAAATATATAATCAAGATTTGTAGGAGATGCGAATACCATCTTTGTTGTAGTACCGTGAGGAGGTAGGACTTGGGAGAATTCAGCTACTTGTTGAAACAAAACCGAAGTTAAATTAACAGAGGACCTGAGCCCATGTAAAAAGAAGTCAAGTCCAAGGAGAATTTAAGGACATAGCCAAATGTTGCTGTGGGGAGGGAAACACCCAGTGTGGCTGATTGTACTGTCAACAGATGAATGCTCTGCTGTCAGTACTAACTCCCATTTTGTTGTCACTGGTGAACACAGCTTTACTGTGTCTGGTTGGGAAAGAAGCCATTCTTCCTTCCCCTCCAACCCTCATCGGGCCCTAAAAAAACCATGGGCTTCACTTTTGTCTCTTCTCTGATGAGGTCATCAAGGAGGAAGATCACACATAGGAGACCAGAAGACGTGCAAAGTAGGACCCAGCGAGATGTACTTTACACCGCGTGCACATGAGCTACAATAAGGAAAAGTGGCAGTACTAGGAACAGAGATCTTACTATTTATTCTCTTACTTTTCTTCCAAGGTATAAGGAGGAAAGTACTGTTGTTAGTTCTTCTCAGAAAGGATTCTTGCTTTCTTGTTCATCCTGCAGCCTTGCTGGGTTTTTTTCCTCTTATCAGCTGGCTTTTGTTTCTCAAGACCTCAGAGACAGACCAGTCAAGTGGTGGCTCTGCCCACGTACCTCTGGATCAGGCATTTCAGGAGCTGACAGGACACAAAACACACTTCATTCTTCTACATCTGTTCGCTTTACTTGTTCCTATCTTGCTCTGGGAAACAATGGGTGACCCTTGTGCAGCTGTTGACTGCAGAGGGAACAAACCCAGTCCTTTCCTCCCCATTTGTAAGTGCCCTAAGCCCCATGTGCTCACTGCAGGGATAGACAAATAACAGCGATGTTGGCTTACCCAACGATGAGTACTTCAGCCTCCCCTGAGACCAGCTGCAGCATGATCGTATGAGAATAGGACGCTGTCAAATAGCATGCTGTCTCCCTGCAAAGAGCGAAGGAATAGCCACATACTCAAGTCAGGCACCATGCTTTGAGAGTTCCTACAGTGCACGCGGGCATCATCTGCCAGCATTAGCTTGCATCATGCCTATTTTCAGAAAGGAGGAATTTTACCTGCATTATCCTTTTGCAGATATCTGTAGTTCAGTGTGGTTTACTCAGCTTTTGCTTATTTCTCATTTTGTATTTTTCTGCATAAAGAAATATTCGTCCACCTCATATGCGGTGGAAATAGGTGAAGATTGTTCAAATGTTAATTCAATTTGGGAACTTTTTTGCACGTGGTTAAGGGCTGTTAGCTTTGTGGAATGCTGTGTGTTCGCACTTTATTTGCCATTAGAGCTCTTGAGACTTCCTTCTGTTTAGATTTCACTTGGTAGAAATTGATCTATTGTGAGCTGTGTCCTGAAATAATCCTCTCAGTGTATGTATCAGGAATTCTAGCCCATATTGTCAGGTTCTAGTAACAAACCAAAAAAATAATTGTGCAAGGTTTGATTGTCTTATTCCCCTCCTCTCTGCCCTGCTGTTCACAAAACGTACCAAATGCTTCTGAAGGAAGAAAAGATAAAGCAGGAAAGAACTCTTTTGTATTAGATGAAACTTTGCTGTTATACGTCTTTATACCTAAGAGAAAAAAAAAAAAAAGCCTGGTTTAGGTTGAAGTCTTCTAATTTACTCTTTTTACAAGATACATAAAACCACTGTGATTAATGTCTAACAAGTACCAAGCTGAACACAGTTTGAGTAATAATCTGTATTAGTGTGGTTTTAATTGTTTGTACATAAGAAAAAATGCATGTTCTAGTATGCATCTAAACTCCTAATACGTACTAATCTCTTATTAATATATCTCATTGCATTGAATCCAGGAGTTATAAAGGACAGTATATATTTGAGGATTATACTAGCTCAGCCAGCGAAAAGAATTCCAGGGCGAGAACTCCACCACGGTACCAGGGCCCACGTAGGGACCTGCAGCTGCTTTAGATGTTGCTTTCTCCGGGTTACGTGATATTTAACAGTATTTAGTAGGATGTATAAGTAAAAATCACAGTTTTGGTGTCCAAACGTGAGTCCCTCCTAGTCTGATTTGTATTAAAACAAAATCAGTCCTCCCTGCATCTAATCAATCGCCAGCACAGAAAATTTGAGGCTGCCAAGTGGCAGCTTATAAATCTGATCCAAAAGCTTCCTCAGGGCTAGAGATTTGGTGCCCAAGTACAAATTCTAAATTTCCTAAACTTTAAGGGCTTTCTGAATGTTAAGACTTTAAAGGAAACTCTTCATATTTGTATTATTTTTATGGCAATATGTGCACGGTTTTCTAAGGTAAATAATGATCTAAATTTCAATCATCTATGAACATAGTGTTAGATATCATTTTTAAATGTGCATCACTTGCACTAATCCCTGAATTGTACGTACGCACGTGTTATCCCAAAAACTGGGTTTGTCACCTTTGTGTGGAAAGAGAAAATCCACACAGATTTCTCCTTTTATTACAAATCTGTGCAGAGATGGGTGTCTGTCCCCAGGCAGAACATCAGGCATTCAGATTAACGGTTATTTATACACAAAGCATTAACATATTTAATTTCCTAATACGTATGCATTATTATTCTATTAATGATTGGTCAAAATCTCCTCACCTAGTATGGAAGTTAGTACGCGTGCTGCGTTCTTCCTTCTTGTGCGTCGGTAGTATAATGGGGGTGAGTGGTCCGTGAGTCAGCGGTCGCGCTCTACCCCTGCCAGAAGTACCTCTACCCCAGTTCCCTTCTTCTTTCGGCAACTCCCGGCGGTTCTTCATGGATTGCTGACCACGCTGACATTTCAGCAATTTGGACTTCCACTTTTGACAGACATCTCCTGCTTATCAGAAGGAGACAGATTATTGTGTGACTCAGGCTGTTTGCTCAGTCTTTGCTGAGTTTTGAGAAGTCATGAACTTGTAATGACGATTTTTTCCCTTTAGCAACCCCTTTACTGTGAATCTGTGAATACAAGGTGTTGGTACACAGTTGCAATATTTAAGATCCCATCAGTTCTACATGTTTTGTTTTCTTCAGATCACAGTTGTCAACAGGCTGCTATTTAGGCAAATATGAGTGTATGCTAAAGTCTAAGCATATGCTAATATTCTGATTATCCCCTGAATCCTGTATTACTAATGCACATTTTTGCATGGAACACATGCTGAAACATGTTGGTGGATCAAAGTTATGCTAAACTATATAAATCTATTAGATTTATTAGATATAAATCTATTTCTAATAAATACTTCAGAGTTCAGTCTAGCAGCAACTACACAGAATGTGTCTATAGGCTGTTACTGGGACAGTCATATCAATGGTCTGATAAAATGATGTTCCTTTACCAGTGTGCCATAGGTAGAAAGGTATTTTACATTTTCTAACAACAAAATACCTGAAACAACGATACAAAAAAAAATAAGTATACATTTCCTATCATATTTTGTCAACATATCTAGTGTAACCACTTTCAAAAACAACCTGTTTACTAAATGGTTAATAATGTATGAGAAGGAAATTATAAGCTTGTAGACACAGACTGGTCTTGGTTTAAAAAAAAAAATTAAAAGATTTGTCTCATTTGCTTTCCAAACATTCATGAGGGCTGCTTGACTAACCCTCACTCACAGCTGTGTAAACAACAGACTTTTGAGCTGCTGAACAGATAATGGGAGGAGAAACCAACACATAATATGGAAAATGGGAATAAACAATGACATGATGAGACTGTCTCCCCTTCCCCCCAGGGCAGCTTCTGGTGTTCTTTCTCTGGTAAACAGCGTGAAAACTGCCTTGCTTTTTCTCCTGCTGAAGGTTTGGCTTTGATTCATTTAGACAGATGGCAAATGGCCAAGGAAAATGTATAATTTGGTGGCTGAAGTACTGCTCTCTCACCTTGGAATAACAGATGTAGTTCAGTTGCGTTTCTGTGACACACGATAGTCTTAACGTAGTTCCCACTGGATAGGCACCGACCCTGCAAAACCACCGCACTTCATGAAATCCAGCACGTTATGGACAATTGTAATTATCTGATGAGGGAGACCACAGGCTAAACTAACAAAGATGAAATAAGCACTCAGCTGGGTGTTTCCTTTAACGTACAGCTCAGTTCTACTGGCGGAACAGCAAAGGAAAGTTTGCCTTGTAGGTGGCAACATTGCACGAAATGTGAATAGAGGTGTCTGCCAGCCTCCCAGACCAGAAACAGTCACTGTGCTGAGGAAAACAGAAATAAATCCAATTGTCTGTTTGGAATTAGAAGTCAAAAGAACTACTACACACGTTCATACTGTTGAAGTGCAATAATAGCCAATCCATACTGGCGTTTTTAAGCCTGCTTTTCTGAAAGCAAGTCTAGTATTTGAGTAAAGTTGCCTTGCCCCATCTGCCTGGGGGAACATGGGTGGGCAGGGAGAGCAGGCTTGAGGTAGCAAGAGCCGGAGTTCATTTAATTCCTTCAGCATTGGTTGGACAGTCACTGTCGTGAAGCTCCCACCTCACAGCCATTATTTTTTAAGCGGATGGGATTAGAAGAAATTCTGTCCTATAAGTGGCATAAAGACACTGAGCTTGACCTCCAAGAGGCAGCCAGGGGCAGGCAGGTGAAGCTGGCTCTCCCAGGTATGCCAGTGCTTCTGTCGGCCACCCTGAAGCTCTCTCTTGAAAAGAGCTGCAAGGCAAACAACGGCAATTTATACAGCGCAACTCTTTCAGTCTTGCTAATCTTCCAGCATTTTGAAATGCGCTGTTTCTCAGGTATAAAATAAGGTTTTGATTCCCACCTGGGTACATGCGTTACTTGAGAAATGCCTCATGCTCGGCATCTTGTGTGAGAGCCGGAGTAGAAATGAATGAAATCTCAAACAATGGAAAATCAGCCAACATGCAGTAATTTTTAGTAGGTTTACGTGAATTAAACATTTGTTAAGTGCTAAGCTTAAAGAATTTTCAAAGATTAAAAAGGAAATAAACTAGTCGCCTCAAGGTTTATCTGAAGTTCCTGAACAACGTTTTGGTTTTGATTAATAAATGTGAGGATTTGTAATGTTAGTACTTGGTTACCGCATGGATGGCCTGCAAAAAGTTTTTTGTATTGATCCAGTGTGAATAACAATTTCATGTGATAGCTCCCACTCCTGAGCTCTTGATGAGAATTTTTGTGGAAGTGCAAAGTTAGACAGAGTTCTGCAAACACAGAAGCTTTAACTGGGTATTTCTTTTCAAACTCGCCTCTAGGTGTACTTCAGGAATGCCGTGCTTTAGAAAGGTCTTTGACTATTAATAGGGTTTTTTACTGGATCTATGGGAGAGACTATTTTGCCTCCAGTCCTTATAAATATTGTGACAGGACCTGCTCAACTGCTAAAGACAGAAAATCTGACTTCTTGGCTGGATGCCTATTTTACAGTAAAGCCTATTTTCAAATAAAGCACAGAGTCTGTTAACTTCACATCTGCATTATATTTCTCTGCTTACTGCGGAATCAGTCAGTTACTTTTGCAAAAAAATCATAAAGGCTCTTGTTTTCAAGTGTGCAACATGCTTTTTTTTTTCCCAGTCAAATTAAAAGGGGCTGGAAATATGAATTATTTTGAAAATCAGGCCTTTTCAGTTTATGCCTTAGCTCCTTTATCTCTAAAATTAGGTTGTAATGGTTGCTCACCTCTGCGAAGAGCTCCAAGGTTCACACATGAAGAGCACTTTGGCAGTAGTTGGGCAGGGTAGTTAGCTGAGCATGAGAGCCGGCAGTTCATGCCATTGCTAAAAATGGAAGAAAGGCAAATGTGAAGAATTCCTTTGAGGCCAAATTGGAGAACAGGTCTGAAAAAGTCGAAGGAGGGTTATAAACTTCCATCATTCTTCCTAAGAACAAAAAAGTTAAACCAAAATTTGTTCCTAAGCATTTTCTTCCCTGCCTGAGAATGTCACTGTGGAGAAACGGAGGCACTGGGGCTCTCCTGATTCTCCTGTAAAACTGATTAATTTAACAACTCGTCTCACGTGGTTTATGTTTTCTTTTCACCTTTAGAATTGCCGCTAGAGGCTGATCAACACGAAGATGGAAAGAAGGAGTGCTACTACAATCTGAATGATGCTAATTTCTGTGACAATGTGCTTACATCCAATGTAACCAAACAAGAATGCTGCTGTACCTTGGGTGCTGGCTGGGGCGATAACTGTGAAATCTTCCCATGCCCTGTCTTTGGAACTGGTAAGAAGAGGCCGTCTGACCCTTTGCAAACTTCTGAAGCATTGTGTTTACGTTAACAGTAATCTGCTTTGCCTTCAGACAAGGCTTGCCCATTAAATCCCATATTCTGTAGTGTTTAGTCATTATTCATCCATGGGAGACTTCCATGGAGGAAGAGTTAGCAGGAATAATTCATATGTGGTGTAAATCCATGGGCTCCACCACAGTTACCCTAGGGATAAAAACAGCCTGTTACTGAACAGGATTATCTCAAACTGATTTTAACCAAAGATGGATTCTCACAGAAGCTTTTTCCAGACGCTATGGCAACACGTTAGCTTTTTCCCACAAGCTGGAAAACAAAGGTAAGCATTACAGTGTTTTTGAGTCTGCAGCTATTCCTTGTAACGTTGTTTCCACTGCACTACGAATTACTGACATATATTATGGAATTAGTTTTACATTTTGCTACTTACTGAACAATTCCGTTAATCATGTTGTCTGCAGACCGTTGTTTAACCTCTAAATATTAAATAAGAAAAACATAGCCATATGATACTTGTCACAAATATTGAAAACAGAACTTGAAACATAAACAGCGATGGCCAAAATTCAGAATCCAGCTGGAAAAAATCACATAAGAGAGAACATGTGTCAACTTCTCGAGATTAAACACTAAAGATTACTTTTTGCACAAATGTATCATCGTGTTTAATTCCTGTTTTAACTCTACTTTAGAATCAGTGAAACCAAAATGAAACGCGTTATGAAAAGAGCCTCACTGCTTGGATAGGTTTATTTGGTTCTGTACAGTCTCCAAGACACTTTAAATAATTTCCCTCTGTAATCCACACCACGTTCTCCCGTTGCACTCAGGGAGTGTTTTTGCTGTATAAGGACTGAAGAATGTGGACAGGGGTTTGTATCTCAGTTGGGGTATGTCTGGATTGCAGCTTGCAGTAGAGCTCAGAGAGGCCCAAGCTAGCTTTAATTAAGATAATTTGGCTACTGGTATTGTTATAAGTGCAGCGCACCATGAAACCCAGTAAGGACTGCATTTTCCTGCCAAGGAGCAAGAGAAGTTAGTTTGCGTGGAGCTCTGTGACGCTGTGGGTACCCCAGCTGGGTTTTTCGAAGCTAGCTCTGCAAACTGAGAGCAGGGGAAAGGCTGGCTGCAGCATTAGCATCCCCCATTTAGCTGAAGGTGCGCATGGTTGCTGATAGATGGGAATAAGGCAAAACATCGCCTCAGAGTTCTCAAAATACCCCGAAACACATATGTAACGCATATGGATGTGAGTAACTTTTTCTTAACAACATAATTTTTTGGTTTGTCTCTCTCCTAGCTGAATTTACTGATTTGTGTCCTGAAGGAAAAGGTTTCATTCCCTCTGGAGAATCATCTTATGGGCTTCTTGCTCAGAATTACAAAGGTCAGTACTGACTTGTGTTAAGTTGATTTCAGAAGTTCTGGTAGTTGACTGACTCGAAATGTGAGCCAACAATGTAAACATACTAATTCAAATTTTATTAGGTGACAAAAACAGCTTGTGATATGAAACATTACTGAAAATCATCGTTTGACAGATTGTTAAGAATGTCAGTTATACAGTCCCTCTAATATTCTGGTTTAATTTATACTGAGGGCGATATACTGTGGGAGAAGGTGCTGAGACCACAAACCTCAAATGCTCACTTACATATGAAATACAAAGCCACTTTAAATTTATAAATAAATGTTTGGGGAGTAGAGAGAGAGAAAAAAAAGTTCTGTTAAACATCAGACTCACAAGTGAGAATGAAGATAAAAACGGAAGAGAAGATCAGCACTGATGCTTTCATTGCAGAACTTCATGAGATAAGTATTGAACAAAAGATTCTAGAGAAGAGCACGTGACAGAAGGGGTGTGTGGGTCGGGGCAGGAGGGAGCTGGCATCACTAAGAAGGAAGAGTGAGATGAGCGAAATTCAAGTTTCAGAAGTAGCCATCAATATTAATAATTTGTGAAATTAATTTTACTTGGCATAAACACTGTGTTAGCTTCAGTGAAGTCAACATATCTTTGAGTTGCATAACAGCTACAGGACCTTTGGAAAAGCTCACATGCTTTATAGGTTTGTTCATATCACACAGAAGTGCAGTAAAATTTACTATTTTTTAAAGAACTTAATAGAGGCTCAGTATCACATAGTTGGGAAGTGACTGTGCCCCTGTACTCGGCACTGGTGAGGCCGCACCTTGAATCCTGGGATCAGTTTTGGGCCCCTCACCACAAGAAGGACACTGAGGTGCTGGAAGAGGTCCAGAGAAGGGCAACGAAGCTGGGGAAGGGTCTGGAGCACAGGTCTGACGAGGAGCGGCTGAGGGAGCTGGGGGGGTTCAGTCTGGAGATGAGGAGGAGGAGAGGAGACCTCATCACTCTCTACAGCTGCCTGAAAGGAGGGTGCAGTGAGAGGGGTGCTGGGCTCTGCTCTAAAGTAACAAGTGATGGGACAAGAGGAAACGGACTCAAGTTGCACCAGGGGAGGTTTAGGCTGGAGATTAGAAAAAAAATTCTTCACTGAAAGAGTGATCAGGCTGCCCAGGGAAGTGGTGGAGTCACCATCCCTGGAGGGGTTCAAGAAACGTGTACATGTGGTGCTGGGGTACATGGTTTAGTGGGTTAGGTGGTGTTGCATTGACAGTTGGACTTGATGATCCTTGTGAGGTCTTTTCCAACCTTAATGATTCTATGATTTGTCAGAGTTGCTTCTAGCTACTTCACTAATCAGTGAGACCTAATTCTGAGAGCTGACAAAAACTGGTGGGACTTAAGAGATTTTTTTTTTTTTCCTAACGATTGTCACATGTACTTTTTCAAACTATTCTTCCTCACCGATGAGGACATTACTGGGTCAGTTTTCTAATCAAGTTAGTGAGCAGACCATGGTTGAGTTCAGTTCTCTGTCCTACTAATATGTATTTGTGTTATTTTCAGCAGGTGTTTCTTTGCAGATCTAAGATTTCTATACATCTTTGCAATGTAGATTTGGGACATGCTGTATATACAGTATGTCCAAATGTGTCTCAGAGAAAATCTGCATTGTTTTTGGTGTGCTACCTCAGGATTAGATAAGATCTCTAGCTGCCATAAATATCGAAGCGTGGAAATAGTTCATCTGGAAATATCTTCCACAAATCCTTGCCATAATAAGACTTTTTCTGTTTTCAGTAAGTTTGTTTTCTAATAACCTTAGGAATGGCACAAAGGACAACCAATAAACGGATAGTACTTTTGGTAATGCAGTCTTTCTCTGTTACACTAACTCATGTGTTCCTGTTGCTTTTGTCCGCAAGCTTCTGCTTATAGGAGCAACTCCTATTTTCTTAATTGGAATTATCTGTCAGAAGTTAATATACTCAGCTAGCCTTCCTTGACCCTACTCTCAGGCCTTCCCATTCTTCCCCAGACACAAATCCATGTTCCACTGGAAGAAAACAGACATGTACATGACATTTCTTATTAATCTTTGCATTGTTCTTGCTGCTAAACAGTCAAAATATTTAACTGAAGCCACTTAGTGGCTGGAAGAGTGACTGTAAAAATAAATAGCTTTAGAGCACTTTCAGTTCTTCTGGAAAAAGTAAGCCTTTGAGTAATTCACCTTTAAAACTGCTGTACAGCTGGAAATGACAGCTTTGGGCTAAAACATGTGTTGCCCCAGAGTAAATGGGGAGTGAATCTATAGAAGACAGTGGATTAAGACAATTGGTATTAAGAGGAATATCGCCTACTTTATATTGTGCTTTTTATCACCATTTTTTATACGAGCTGAGCTTTGACAGACTATTCTAGGTAGGTCTAGCAAATGAAAAGTAGGTTGGAAAAAAGGAGGTGAATGGAATTCCAACAGTAACAAATACATAAATACAAGACTGGGAAAAATGTCTAGAACTGTGAAAAGCTATGTATGAACTGGCATATATTTTCCATTAAACTTTCCTGAAAACATTTAGCCTCATTTGAAAGTGTGGTAGATTCTCTTCGTCAGTTGTCACTAGGTCTACAGTAGTTGCAGCTTTATATTTAGCAAGAGACATAATTATTCCTATGTGGTGGGAAGTCTCCACGGAAGTTGTGCATGTAGCTTTGAAAAACAAAGTCACAAGCAGTACGGATATGAAGATTCCCTACCATGCACAGCAGAGTCACCAAACTGTGGAGAAAGGAGAGCAGCCTCGAAGTCTATCCATAGGCATAAACGCTTGGTTAGTTTTGCAATTAGATGGTGTGATGAAATTAGAACCATGGTGGGAATCCCTTAGGTAAAGCAAATTATACTGGAAAACCCAGGGCATATTCTTCGTCTGCTTTGCTTGGAGCCAAGAGCAACGTGGTACCAAAGGAAAGAAAGGCAAGCTGCAGATTCTTCCAGTCTCTGTGTGCCACAGGACTTAGTCTGGCAAGGCAAAGGGAAAGTCATGGTCAACCAGTTTTCCCTTTTCCATTCTGGCTATGAGCACACCGTAGCCTCTTCCACACCAGGTCTGTTGTGGTTTGTTTGGGGTTTTTTTCTGTGGATATCTGTGCTTCTGGGGCCCTCTGTTTAAAGTGTAGTTTGCTTGAACAGAGAAGTGTATAGGCTTTATTCCATCCTGCTCCTCTGCATGGCCTCGTAATAATTACGGTAACACAGCCTCTCATGTTTTCTCCCCAGATGCTGATGAATGCCAACTCTTTGGACAAGAAATCTGTAAAAATGGCTTCTGTTTGAATACGCAGCCAGGTTACGAGTGCTACTGCAAACAAGGCACATACTATGACCCTGTTAAGCTCCAGTGCTTTGGTAAGTTTATTTAAAGTGGTCTTGTCACTATAATGGTATGCAGATGGGCAAAACAAGCAGACTCATACAGCAGGATTCCCATCAGAACTGCAGTATTCCCAGCAAGGGGAGGAACACTGGGCCTCCAAACTCCTGTAGCAGCTTTTTAAGAGGCATTGGGTCATTTCCGTTCCCTTCTGCTTGGCTGGGCAGCAATTCTGGCTGACACGGCGATGGCATGTAGAGCAGGGTTTGCTGCATTTGCATCCTTTTTCAGCAAATTGCTCCCAGGAGTTTGCAACTCCAAAACAGCCCCTTGTGCTCCCCTGGCTGCATCGTCTAGAGCTGCTACCAGCCTTTCCACAGGCAGTACAAAGTGATCGGAGGTGGCTCCCTCCTTATACGCACACTGCTGCTTCACTCTGCCACGGTACAGCTTCGCCTTCTGTTCTTTGTGCGTGGGGTGAGCAGTGAAAGTCTGTGTGTTGAAGCTGCCCTTTCATTTGGTAAGTGTGCTGGGTTTACCATAAGAAATCAAATTAACACTGACTTTGTTTTTCAAGGACAGATATTTTCCACGAGGAGTTACTGTGCAATGTGAAATTACAGTTCAGGTCACTGATAAGCCCTTTACAGTCTGCACAACCTTGTACCCCTTTGGTTCTGGTATTCAACTGAAAATTACTCATAACCGTGACCCTGGCTTTTGCTTTGTAAGCAGAAAACTATGTATAATGTGCAGAATAGCATAATGAAAGGAAATAATTTTGGCAATCGCAGTAAGTGAGCCTTTCACCTTGGGATTCTGTGATTGTTCTTTACAAAGGGTGGGGGCTTTGCTGATTTTATGTAATTTATTTGAAGTAAAATGGCCTGCTCTTCCCTTTGAGCTAAATTTCTGCTTTTCCTCTCCAAGACAAATTAAGGAATAGAACTACCGTGGCTAGGTAAGGTGATTCCCTTCTCCTGACCAGCTCAAGAAGAGTCTCAGTGTATGCCCACCTCTAATGCCTGCTGGTACTGTCCTCAAGGGACAGAAACATGGGAAGCAGCTGCAGCTGTGCTGGATGCAGGGTATGCCTGGCACTCCAGCCCCCCCAGCAAGCCTCCTCATCCAGATGCTCCCTAGTACTTGAGGCTTAGAGGTCAGCATCCTACTGATCTGTCTGTCCTTCTCCGTGGGCACAGGCAGGATTTTGCTGCCAGCAATTGATATTTGTGGTAATTAACAGAAGGCATGCAGGGAAATCTGCTCCTAATATACGAAAATATAAACATGGATTAAGACAATGCGACTACTTTGTGCTGGCTCTCCTTGATACATTTCCTTCCATTTTAAAGACACGGATGAATGTCAGGACCCAAACAGCTGTATTGATGGCCAGTGCATTAACACAGAAGGATCTTACAACTGTTTCTGTACACACCCAATGGTTCTGGACGCAACAGAAAAACGATGCATCAGACCAGCAGATTCAAGTGGTATGATCCATTATACATATTACTGAAGTGAGTACACCTCTCCGAGGTGGTGCTGACATGGCTACAGACCCCCATGAGCTTAGACTGGGTCATTCTTGGATGAGCCTGTTCTTCTGGAGAATTTTGGAAGGCAATGCTTGGACCATCATCTGTTGATCCAGAAGGCATCGTGATGTAGGACTCCACAGGGCTCCACTTTGCCAATGCAGACAGGAGATGGCTGGAAGTATTAATGAGAATAGGCTTGGGCTGGGGAGTCTCCAGCCCCCTGATTCACCAGCTCTGCATCTGCCTCGTCCAGCCTCGTAGGTAATGAGGCACAGCCTGCTTGCTGTCTCACTAAGGCTGGGGTTTGGCTGTGGGCTAACTGGAGATTCAGGTCAGAGGGAGTGAGTGCTTCTAACAAAGCAAGGAATAAAAACAGGAATAATAGGATATAGGAGGAAATAGCTGAAATTGTATCTGTGCTTTCGGTTTATTAATACTGAGGGTACATTGAGCTCACATTTTCAAGCTGTGCGCTGCAGCGTCACTGTTAAAGTATGATTTTTGCACGTTCTTCTAATTTCAGTAGCCTGATTTCAGAAAAAAAGTGAAATATTATGAGGTTCTTAGAAACGTCGCAGAAATCCAGAGCATTATGCAGTCAGCACAGCTTTGCCTATGCCACACACATCTTTGAAAGAAATGTTACAATGGGTTTGATTAATATTGGCACTGTATAGCCATAAATCCCGACCTCTGGTCCCTGCAACTTACAATGCATTTTTCTAAGATGCTTCTGTGAAAGGAAATGGGAATACAAACTGAATGCCTGCTTTAGTCATTCCAAATTATAAGACTGATACTTTTGAGGAGGAATGTGGCCATCCTCTTGCCTGAAACTGTGAAAGAACCACAGGACTTCCATTGTTCCATCTTCAGTTAAACAAACCAAGAGCAGGATTGTCCTTTGGGTTCATCTAGGATGTGAAGAGAATGCAAGGGCCCAAAGGCTCTTCCATCACGCGACACTGGGGCTGATACAGAAATGACCTTCTCACCCAGCACAAAGCGCTCAAGCCTTGTATCGCTACTGGCAATGTCCTCCCTAACAGAGGAGGAAGGGGCAGGCTGGTTCCTTTGCTGCCAGCAAAATTCGGAGTTGGTTGCAGAGACCCCCTGCTGCTGCTCTTCACTGCATGTTCTGGCAAGTTCTTAGTAGAATAGGTATCTAAATTTTGATCACCTTTGCACTTTAGAACTCACTGTTTTGCGCTATGTTTCAATTCTGTACTCACCCATGCACCAGTGCATCATGTAAAAATGCAGTTAAAAGATGATGCAGAGACAAAACAGAACCTTGGTTTGTGACAACACTTATTTTTCACTCTATGTTGGAACAAAATCAAAACCTTGCAGATGTCTTTATAAAACAATTGTGCTGAGGTTTTTACATTCCAACTGTAAGATTAAGTTTACAGTTCCGCTCCCTCTGACCAGCAGTGATCAGAGACTGCTAGAACTAGGAACTGCTCCTACTGAGATCTTTGTCAGAACTAGCATGCCTCTGAAATATTCCAGCTTTGACAGAAATACATGTTTTTGTTAATGTTCATAAGAATGTGTCAGTAGTTCGCAGCAGTATTCTGTCTCTAACAATAGCTGTAAGTGGATGATTAGGGACCAGAAGGGCAGATAAACAATACTTCTCCTCACCGTCCCCAGCACTCTCCCAGCCTCCAGCTATTTTCAGCTCAGGGGATTTCCTGAGCCTGATGTCGTTTGTCTGTTTGGTTAATGGGACTCTCTTCCAAGTATTTGTCCAGTCTCCCATTGAGCCCATGTAAAATTTTTGTTCAGCTCTGCCCTAGCTGTAAAAGTTCTTTCAGATGCCATTGATGGCAACATAAGAAAAGCAAAATAACAGCTTTTAAAGATTCATTCCATGGATGGAGTTCCCCAAATATTCACCTCTCTCCTAACGCCCGTTTTTGCCAAGCTCCGTTAACTTCCATGAGAGCAGAGCTGTGTTGGTGTTAAGCATTCAGCAATGATTTAGGAAGTTTTATTTCTTGGGTGTCCAACCCAATGTGCTTCTAAATTGGCCTGATAGTGCCAAATCAGAACCTTTTAAGATTCTTGCAAAGCTGAACACTCCAAGGGATGAGCCACCTCAGGTACTTAAAAATGGTCATGACTTCTAAGCTTAAATTTGTTTTCAGCAAAGCCGGTAAAGCTAAGTTATTTTTCTAATCCAAGTTCAGAAAATTCTGCATTATGCGAGTATCTTTTTCAAATAACAGCAATGCGATGATGATCTAATACTGTCTTCTCCATCAGAACAAACTGAAGAAACTGAAGTCTACCAGGATCTTTGCTGGCAGCATCTAAGTGATGATTTTGTTTGTAGTCGACCTCTGGTTGGAAAGCAGACCACATACACCGAGTGCTGTTGCCTATATGGTGAAGCCTGGGGCATGCAGTGTGCACTGTGTCCTATGAAAGAGTCAGGTAAGGAAACCTACGTGTCAGTTCTTGGAATGAAACCTGAAATACTTAATCAGTTTAATCCCCTGTATTTATACTTGGGCTACTAACGTAAGAAAGAACAAAAAAACCCTAACCCTTCAACAACTAATGGATTTTTTTTCTCATTAAATAAGTGAAAATCATTACAGTCTAGATTTTGAAAACGTAGCTGCTCTTATTTTGGGGCACATACAGGACCCACTTCCTTCAGGTGGAACTGTAGGTGACTGGCAATTCAGAACCTTGGTAGAACCAGGAGGGCATTTTAAGGGTAGCAGAGTTCCTTAACATGACTGACGAATTACAAACCATCTGTGAAAATACAGATACGATTCATGTGCACATGCACAGGATAATCAACAGACCTCATAACTGGTTTGGATTTCTGTTGCTGGTGTGATACATTCAGCGTTTTCCAGTGTGATTCTGCCAGGCTGGCTGCAATTAGGTGTGTTTGCTTGACGAGGATCTGATAAGCTGTGGTTTAGAATCACTAAATCTGTCAAAGAATGAGTTGTTATTATATGGCTATATGCTCAGATGTTATGAAATGTATAGATGAGCAATTTAATATATATTTTTTTCCATGTTTAGAAATTAGACATTGTTCCAAGATTTTTCAGGTAGAAGCTGCTTCTTGCGGTGACTACAGAAGCTAAATGGATGGAGAGAGAAATGTTGTCATTGACACACAGACTTATTTCTGGGGACTGGAGAAGAGATCAGTGGAAGCAGCGTAGGTGTAAGTCATGCTGTGTCTGAGATAGGTCAGCCCTGGTGTATACAGGCTGGTACCGTACTAACTCCTCCCATATCATCTATTCCAAGGGCTAGTTTGGATGTAGGTTTCTTACTACAAACGTGTCTTTTAGTAATATGGTTTTTCATGTAGGAATGCCATACCGCTCTAGTAAAGCATTTTATTCTGATCGTACTCAGATTTTCACTTGGGCTTGCGTTACTCTAACCAAAACGTTGTGGCTAAAGCACTACATGTTTTACTTGTAGCAAGAACCCTGGAGTTAGAACTACATCAAGAAGCTCAGTGAAGCATTAATGTGGCTGGTTGTGTCTGCTTGGGTTTTATGTTTTTATAA